>JADRCD010208570.1:22980-34076 GCA_019843815.1 Montemys delectorum | reverse complement strand
TCTCTCTCTCTCTCTCTCTCTCTCTCTCTCTCTCTCTCTCTCCCCCCCTCTCCCCCTGTGAGAGCACAGAGTGAAGCTGTTTCCATGCAGGACTGGTAAACCAGTTCTCCAGGGTGAAGTAACTAACCTGAGTTACAATGTTTTCCGGTTTTTATGGCATAAAAATACCCAATATGGCCAATTTCAAGCCACCGCTGTTAAACAACCAGCTTGTACCATTCTTAAATATTTAACTATCCTCTAGTGTGATCCAGCCTCAACAGAGTCCTATCAGGTCCCCAGGCCCCCACTGCCTCTGAGAGCCTCTAGAGGGCTTAGGTGGGTCGTGGGGTACCCTCACCCACAGGCTTGGTCTTCACACTCACTGTTCAGCCCTTGGAGTCTGTGAAACAGTAAGAACCCACCATGTCCTTAAACAACATCTTGTTCAGAATGTGTCACTTGCCATAAATACAGGCTTTTAACCTGTCTTCTTGGCAGCTACCTCTGGGAGTGGGGACAGGGAATTCATCATAAATTTCAGAGCTGGTAGATTTCAAGGGAGTAAGCGAGGCTCTTTGTCCACAGAAGCAGCCACGGAGTAAGCACATCCCCCAAGTGCCATCATAGACCAGGCAGGCATCCTTCCATCTCTTCAGCATCTGTCACTGCTCTTAGTATCCAGGCCAGAACAAAACAACAGCACAGACTCTGTGGTCATCAGGGGCAGGAGAGAGGCTAAGGGAACATAGACCACAGAAGTGTGTGATTGGAGTTCAGAGCTGGAAATCCATCAGCAGTTATTATGAAAATTGCAGGAATCATTTTATAAGCATAAAGGCTGCTGCCAGGGACTAGAGACAGTAAACAAACAGAGAACTGGAAACTAAGATAGGGCCAGAGGCAGGATTGGGCAGGGAGAGACAGGTGGGCAAAGATGAACTACATTCTGATGAACCTAAAAGCTCAAAACAGGTGTATTTCTTTATGGAGTCCCAGCCCCAGATGCCATTCAAAGCCTGTTCAGCTGCTGCTGCTCCGTGCCCTCCCTCTATCAACTGTTGATGCTCTCATCCTAGCCAACAGCACAACCTCCATCTTGTTCAAATTCATACAGGCCTAACAACATGCGAGTAATCTGACCGTGGCTTTCCTTGGGCTGTATCGCTTCTGAAAACATTCTCTTCGCCTCTAAATGACTTTTTCCCTTTGCAGCCTGGTTTGAACCCTCACCTCACACAATAAACCTCCCAACTTAGTTCTAAGCACTTTCTCACTCTCTCAGTACTTAGATACATAATTTAGACATATCTTATCCATGTGCAAGTGTGTGAGTGAGTGGGTGTGGGGGTGGGTGGGTGGGTGTGTTCTCAAGCACATAGACATGTATGCTGCAGTGTATGCATGCATACACAGTAGAAGCGGGAGTGTGGATGTATGAAGACCACGGATAAATGTCCGATTTTTTCCACTATATTTCTTGAGACAAGATCTCTCACTGAATCTGGAGCTCACTGTTTCTGAAAGATTGCTTGTCTAGCAAGCCCTATAGAGCCTCTTGTCTTTGCTTCCCCAGCATCAGGGTCACAGGCATGAGCCAGCATGCCCAGCCTTTACCGTGGGTATCTAAACTCAGGTCCTCATGTTTATATAGAAAGCAATTTTAACTCAATGTCTTTGTTAGATTTCTACCACTGTGATTAAAACACCATGACCAAAAGCAACTTGGGGTGTAAAGGATTAATTTCATCTTACAACTCTCACATCACACTCCATCACTGAGGGAAGTCAGTACAGGCACCCAAGGCAGGAACCTGGAGGAAGGAGCAGAAGTAAAAGCCACAGAGGAATGCTGCACATTGGTTTACTTTCTATGGCTTGCTCAGACTGCTTTACATCCAGGACCACCTGCCAAGGGCACCACTCACAATGAGCTGGGCCCTCCCATGTCAGTCATTAATCAAGAAAGTGCCCTATAGACTTGCCCATAGGCAATCTGTTGGGCACAATTCTTCAATTGAGATTCCTATTCACAAACAACTGTAGCTTGTGTCAAGTTAACAAAACAAACGAACAAACAAACAAACACTCCCAGGATGTCCACCAAGATATCCTCCCCAGTCCTGGACAAATCTTTACGAGTATGGCCCAACCCACCACAGTGCATCAATCTGCCTGACCTTAGATGGGTTATATTTTGCATCTTCACTGAAACTGTACAAGAGAAAAGCTAAACAGAATAGTTTGCTTTGTGTGTAGCTGGCATTTATCAACTCTAAGCAATGAGGGCCACACAGAGAAAGATTGATGGGGAGGACAAAGGGATGGGGCCAGAAGACGACTGAGCGTGGTTGAGGGTAGCCGTGCATCCTGACTTCTAGTGGCCCCGGTACCCACCCTTTCCCTCTCCTGTGGTCACCATGACCACATCGAATGGAGGCTACACATCCTAATAGATGTATCCTCTTCGTATCTGACTAGATTCTGCCATGTCAGGCATAAGGGAGAGTGACATGTCAGAGCTTATGGGAACAGACGACACCCCAGCTGTTGCTCCCTTTCCTTCTTTATCACTTCCCTCCTCCAACTGGGATGTGGAAGTGATGGCTGGAGCACTGGCCTCCCACTTGGTTTGTTAGCACAAAGACTGCAGTGACCTGGAAGAGGGAGCATCCCAGCCAGTCTTAAACCATACCCCGTGGGACTCTTCCTGGGAAAGAGAGAAACCTTCCCTTTTCAGTCATGTTTACTCTCTGGCTTCCTTAAAGCTGAACTTGATAAAAGAGGGTCATAAGGCTGAAGAAGAACTACCAAGAGGCACAGACAAGCAGGTGGTAGAGAGTGCTAACAAAGGATAATATACACAAGTAAAGGGGATGGGAAACTGGGCAGGGCTGAAGATGCTGCCACACCCTGGCCTCTTCACCAGAAGCGGGGTGTCTTAGTTAGGGTTTTTTTAGAGTCACAGAACTTAGTCTCTATGTAGTAAAGGGATTTATTGATGACTTATAGTTTGTAGTCCAACTCCCAACAATTAACTCTCAATAACAGTCGCGGCAGCAGCTGTGAATGGAAGTTCAAGGATCCAGCAATTGCTCAGTCCCACAAGGCAAGCAGGCGAAGCAGAGAGCGCCTTCCTTCTTCCAATGTCTTTATATATGTCTCCAGCAAAAAGTGTGGCCCAGGTTAAAGGTGTGTGCCACCACACCTTTAACCCCAGATGACCTTGAACTCATAGAGCTTTCTATGTTAATCCTATGGGATTCGTAGCCACTATTCTTCAAGGTCTCTATGTCAAGATTTAGGTCAGAAACTTGTATCTCTCAGCCTCTGGATTAGGGCCACAGGTGAGCCTTCTAATTCTGGATTGTAATTCATTTCAGATGTAGTCAAGTTGACAACCAGGAATAGCCACTACACGGGGTATCTGGTCCATCCTTAAACCTGCTTCCAGGAAACCACCTCTCCCTTTGTCCAACGCCTCCAGGATCTGCTGTCCTCCAGTCACCCTGCTCACTGTCTTGCTTATTTATTGCTCTCCTCTCCTTTTAGGCAATCCCCTTTTCCAACTAGACTGTTGTCCTGTAGCAGTTTCCTTCCCGTTGATGCCTTCCATCCTGGAGGGAAGCTTCCTAGGCCTCAGGAAACCTCAGGAAGTAACCAACTCAATAGTCTCAGAAAGGCCTAACCACATTTGCACAGCTCCTCCCTCCATGGTTATTTATGGAGTGAGGCTGGCTACAGGCAGGAGACTCTTAGGCCTGTTAAGCTGCCTGCATGATGTGCAGAGAGCTCCAGGGTTCGAATTTCCTGAAAGCCATCAGTCATGCTGGGAGTGTTCCACACTCTTGTACATCACCCCTCACCCACAGTCCTGTAAGTAACCCCAAATAAACTCACTGGCTCGCCAAGATGGACTTTGATGGTATGCTAATTTTGGTCTGACATCAGTTCCCTACCTGAGGTGAGTAGATGTTTGTGTCCTTGGGAGAAATCCTGTTACATTCCCCCAGGTACAAATGGTGATGTCCCACACCTTCTAGAACAGCCCAGATTTCAAGTAGTTTGTCTGGTACCCCTAAATTAAAAAAGAAAAAATGCCAGCATTTAAATTGCATCAGCATAACAGTTGTTTACTGTACACCTCAGGAAGCTAGAAGAAATTATTTTAAATGTGTTCATCATAAAGAAATAGTGTTTGAAGATATAAATTTACTTAACCTGGCAAACATTATGCAAGGTGTTCATATATCAAAACATTCTGTGATACTACATTAATGTGTTCAATTTCATGTACCTGCTTTTAAAAAGTAAATTTAACTTAAAATATAATTTTTAAATCTTTAAATAGCTAAAGCAGCAGAACAATATTTTAAACATAAGATCAGAATTTAAACCCCATTTAAAATCTAGAAAATCCAGTTCTCAAACTCATCAACCTATCTAGGTACTCAATTGTTTGGTTGTTTGGTTTGGGTTTTTTTTTTTAATCCATTGATTTTTTTTTTTTTTTTTTTACCTTGATGGATTAAAAGTGTCTTGACAAGGCCCTGCAGGCATCTAAGTGGAAAGAATGATGTACAGGTTTAGGGAAGGGGATGAAGCAGGACATCCCCTTAGGCAGCCTAACTGACAGGGTTTCATCAGGACCAGGGAGAAGATCCCTACCGGGCCTGGAACAATGACCAGTGGACCATCAGGCAGGGACCATGAAACTTTGCCGCTGGTGCATGTGAAGTGTCCAGGATCAGGCCCTCACTCTCAGAGATGTACAGGTGAAAGTAACCATCCAGATCTGCTGTAGAGAGTGGAGAACCGACTCTCCCTCCCTCCCCCATGCCTCACTGAGAGTGCAGCAAAGGGATTGTTTAAAGAGAGACAAACTCACAAGGACAAGATAAAGTAGGAGAGGAGGAAGCAGGAATAAATCTTGAAGGCTTCAAAAGTATACAGGCAAAGGGTAGTGAATTTGACAGAATCAAGAAGTCTGAGTCAGGACTGGGAGCAAGGAGAGCCAAAAGTCAGCCCGATAAGACACCACAGAACCCTCTGAGCTTCCTGGAGTTGGCAGCCCTGGGCGTTTCTAGAAGTGACGGAATAAGGAAACAGATGAATGAGGCTCACACAGCAGACTCTGAGTGCCACCCCTATTTTGACCTGGAGCAGAGTCCATCCAATGCTAGCAGATACTGCAGGCTTTTTGTCTTAGATGGAAGATGGCTGGAAGGTCCCAGTGTGCCCTGAAGGTAGGTTACCTTACCACAACGGGACAACCAAACATACTTGAGTCCTTCTCTAACATTACCAAATGTTACACAAGAGCCACGCTGGGTCACAGTGGCTCTCTCTAGCTCTCAGTCAGTGCTGTGTGCACTGCTGCTCCTCCCCCTTAAGCCCCACCCCTACTCCTTCCACCTCCACTTCCGTTCCCTGCTGACTACCAAATGATCTCCATGATGTGGTATAAGGAATATTGTCTTGGGTCCTTATTGTATTGCATTAGCTTTCACTCTCATGACTATGAGACAAAACATTAGAAATGTGATATTCTCATTTAACTTAACTTCAATAAGTGAAAACAATTAAAATTTCTCGTTTATTTAACTTGTTCAGATTTAAAACAAGAGAAAAGAAAGAAAAAAAAAGAGTGGAAGGAAATAAGTTTTTGTTCAGACAGTTCTCCATATCAAGGCCTACACTGTAGTGAGGAGAGACTCCAGTTGCTCCCTGGCCCACACAGATGAGTGTGATTTCCTCTGTGTGGCCTGAGGGCTCCATTATAATCTACAGGGTACTTGTCAGTGTAGTTAAACAAGGGTGATGCAGAGAACTGTTATCTGATCCTTGCCTGAGATGGAGAGAAAACAGACAAGGGGGAGCCAGTGTCCCTCCCTAGTAGGAGAGACCACTGCCTCTATATCCTTGCATGCCCCCTGTAGGTCTCCAAGGCCTTTCCTCCCTCTGCCTCACTCGGAATCTCAGGAGGCTTCCTTCACAACACTCAGCTGCGTGGTCAACCAGCCAAGGCAAGCAAGGATCTGCGGGGATTGTGACAGATTCCACTGGAGAGGCCACAGACGCAGTGTCTGAAGATGATTTATGAGAGGGTCTCAGATCCTCATGCTTCAGCTCCCTCTGGAACTCTCTGGAAGGTTCTGGTCATTTTGTTTCATTTAAATCACCAGATTGTCCTTCACCTTAGCACCTGGCCCTGGGACTTAAAGAGAACTACTTTGGTACAGTCATTAATCACAAGCCTCGTTGGGCTTTAGGGGAGAATGCTCTCCTCTCCTTCCCTGCCCCATTCAAGGAGGGTGTGTGTTCTGTTCACTGACTTGGATTCCACATTAAGCGGTCCAGGCCTTGGGGGGGGGTGGGGGGGGTCGGGGGAGCCTTTCAGAAAGAGAGAAAGTGGCTTGCCCTACTCCTGCTGCTTTAACTAGATACCACAGGATGGGTGGTTTATAAATAATAAAAAATGCATTTCTCACATTTCTGGAAACTGTAAGGTTCAAGGTCAAGATGCCAGCACATTTGACATCTGGTGAAGAATTATTCCTTCTTGCTGCACCTTCATCTGGCAGAAGGGTAAAAGGGGACTACATAGGAGACTGTCTTTCCCAAGAAGATGCGGTGATTCAGAAGTGGCCTGTGGTCCTTTGTATTTGCCATCACCTGTGCAGACAGCAGGTTGCCCTCCCATCTCCCATCCCCCTCCAACCGAAGGAAGGAAGGTTTCACTACTTTGTAAACATGGATGATCCTGGAAGGAGCCTCGCCTTGCAGTTGAACAGACAACATTCAAATTCAGTTACTTTTTAGGCAGATATGTGTTACAGGTCATCAACTAAATACACAAGACAAAGACAACATCATGTGGAAGTAAATGTGTGTAGATAAAGGAAGTGAAAGACCGCTAGGACAATCTGTCCCACTCAGTGTTACCTCTTCACCTTTGGAAGATGCTGTAATCTCTTCCATCTGTCTGTACATATAGCCCACATTAGCATCATACTTAGTTATTATTTGGAACATGACTAATGCCCACTCTCACCAGATTTTATTCAACACATCACAGGAAGTACTAACCCGAGCAACTAGTCAAAAGAAAGCAAGAACATCAGATATGAAATAAGGAAAACAAGCTGTCGTTGTTTGCAGCTGATATAATCTTACATAGAGAAAACACCAAAATTCCACCAAAAACCATCTTTTAGATCTAACAAATGAACCCAGCAAAGCCACGAGATACAAAAATCAACATTCTATTCGTAGCATTTCTGTATTCCAACGACAAATTGCCTAAAAAGAAATCAACAAAGTGATCCTAGTTATAATAGCTACCCAAAAAAATTTAATGTCTAGGAATAAATTTAACCAAGGAAACAGAAGGGTTCTACATTGAGTGCACACATTTCCTGAGGTCTGTTATATGCCAGGGGCTAGAAAGAGCTAACCCTTCCCTCAGAAGGTCCACAGCAAAGGAGGGAGGAGCATGCCTATAAACCTCTAACTAAATGCAAGAACACAGTCCACGCAGAAGGCTGCAGAGCACAGAGGAAAGAATGAATTTTTAATGAATGTTCAGGGAACTTCACTGTGAAGATGACATTTGAGCCAAAACTTGGAGGAGAAGAAAGTTTTCCAGGACACTGAAGGCTGAGGACAGCATAGCCAAAGGACATTCAAAGAACAGATTGGCTTCCTACAGCTTCAGCACAAATTAGCCCAGGCTGGTGGATTACCACAACAGAAATGCAGTCTCACATAATCTAAGGGACCAGAAGTCCAAAGTTGTGGCGTGGAGGGGATTGCATCTCTCTGGGAACTCAGAGGAAGAGCGACCATGTGAGTCTCCTGACTTCTGATTGTCACCCGGCAACCTACATGCTGCTACATATAGCCCACGTTATGTGCCACCACGGCTACACAATCTTCATCTCCACGTCATCTCTGTGTGTCTCTCTGTGTCCTCTCCATCGTCTCACAAAGACACTTCCTACTGAGTATGCCCTAAATCCACAAGAAATCTTCTGCTTTCTTAACTAGTTTATACCTACGATGACCTCACTTTGAATAACATCACATTCCGGGGTTCTCAGTGGGTATGAATTTAGGGTCATGGATACGGTTTAACCTACTGCTGTGGTTGGATTTCTGATGTGATAGGTCATACTCAACACGCGAATATTATCTCCACGCACTTAGGCAATATGCTAATGTTTCTGGATCCTGGCTAGCCATGAGCTCGAAGGTAATTATATCCAAGACCCATGTCCCAGTGCCCATCGCTTCAGAATAGACTTATGAATGTCACCTTCAGATGAAGAAAAGACCAATATCAAAGCTCCCAAGAAGTCAGAAATAAAACGAATCCTTTGTCCCTGGGTTCTGTCCATTCAAAGTTCAAGCTTCCATTTCTACATTTCTTCTCAGTTTGCTAAGAAAACAAGCGATGCTCTTGGGCCCCTCCCCCTCTTCTCTCCTTACAACTGGGTACAGTGTGTTCTGAACAGAGAGGAGGCTTCAGTGAGGTATGAAATGAAACAAATCCACAGGCAAACAGCAAGGGAAGCTGGTGTATTTTTAATATGCAGATACCATTTCGGGGATCGTGGAGAAAGTTTTACCTCTTCGTATTGAAAACCCAGGGCTCTGGAAAGGGAGGCAGCGGTGGGGGGAAGAAACACAGGTCTCTCCTTGCAGCATAGCCATTTCTTAAGAAGCAATTGATTAAAGGCAGAGAGTAGGGAACGGACTGTTCACACTTGCCAAACATTTCTAAAGGTTTCAAAATCACTCAAGGTGGTGGATTTTCTCCCACAAAGTGTCTACAAAATCTGTCACCTTGTCACCCAGTGTTCAAACAGGGCAGTGTCTTGAGAAATGACTTTGTTCTCGGGATCTTTCACAGCACTGGCCTGACGCGGCTTCTATTTTCTACATCAGTGTGAGAAAAACAGCTGCACCAGTTTTCAATCCAACAGCCAACAAAAGCCCTGAAGCGCCGCCTCTATCTATCCTGTCCCCTACCTGCCTCTTCTGCCAGGTGCTTAGGAGCAATCCATGGGCTCATCATTGCCTCCTAGCTGAAACAGGGGACTAGAGCCATTGAGGCCAGCATCCAAAGGAGAGGGTCAGCCTCAGCACTACAGGCCTGGGAGCAACATCTAGTCCAAACCTTCTCCCCACAGATGAGGAGAGTCAGAAACAGATAAAGCAGTGGCTTGCCCAAGGACTAGCGGACACCTCTCATTTGCTTTGGTACTCTGCACCTCAGGTCTACCTTTGTTGGGGATTAGATGACACGTTAGTTCCTTTCCTCACTACTGTGACAAAGAACCTGACACAAGTGCCTTGAAGGGAAAGAGGTTTGTTTGGGGTCATAGTTTGGAGGGAGTGTGGCAGGAACATTACCATGCAGACCCAGCTTCTTTCTATGGTGATAGGACCATCAGCCCCATGGGACAGCTAGCCGCATCGTGACAGCAGTCCTAAAGCAAAGAGATCTGCCATGAGTAGCCATAAGCAAGCTAGTACCTTCAAAGGCTTGCTCCTGGTAACCTACCTCTAAAAGCCGTATCCACAGTTTCCTATTATGGCAACACCAGAGTCAAACCTTAGGGAAACCCCGGTGAGGACTGCAGCCAGCCTGTCTTCACAGTAGATGCTGAGGAGATTTCTGTTTGCCATGCCTCCCCTCAACCCAGAGCCCGGGTCTGATCTAAACTCTTATCAACTACACATATCTGTGGAGTGGTTGGAAGGTAGATGATAGATGATAGGTACATAGGAGATAGATCGATACATACACACATACATACATACATACATACATACATACATATACATACGTACATACATACATGGATACATACATAGATACACACATACACAAACACATACATAGATACATAGATGAGGCAGATGGATGGATGGATGGATGGATGGATGGGAAGATTTTAACCTAATTCAAATTCTTGATTCAGTGAAATAATTATCCAACATCTTTTATCTTTTTAATCAACCTAACTTACTCCAAACTTACCCATAGTCTCTTTATGTGGCTTGTTTATCAAAAAATAAAAAATAAAATCTTTGCTATTTCCCAAAGGAGAACCAAGTTATTAGGCAGAAACAGGCACTCCAGAAGTTGCTTGAAATCTGAGGTAATTAATTTGTAAAGTTTGGGGTTTAATGGAGGGAAAATTCAACAAGGCATGAGAAAGGACATAATAAGTGGGGGCAAAGCACTGAGGTCCTACTTGTGGACACCCGGAGTTTGAATCACCTACAGAAGTCAAGGCTTATAGGAACACTTGCCAACAAAAATATATATATATATATATATATATATATATATATATATATATATAGAGAGAGAGAGAGAGAGAGAGAGAGAGAGCAAGGGAAGATCAAGGCCTTAATGAGAAAGTGTTTGCTTCTGATAGCACTAGACAGATCTTTACATTCATTTAGGAGTGGAAAATACCATTCGCAACTCCAAGCCCCAAATGAAAAATAAGGATTTGTTCTTCCATGTACTGGAAGAATACTTTTTTTACCTACTGAAAGAGACACAAATCAAATTAAAGTTTGTTCTTGAAGATGGCTGAGTTATAAGATCTTTAGTTTTCAGCCTCACGTTATTGCATAGGTGAAAATTAGGGCATTGACTAGCCAAGAGGTAGAGCTAAAAGTTGAACCTGATTTATGGGACAAATCGGAGGACTCGCAGAGCTCTGAACTTCTAAGCTGTATTGATTCTGGTGTCTCTTGTCAGTCCCTCCTCTCAGTATTCAGCTAGAACACCTTGATAAAGACCCTGCCATGATCTGACTTGAGGGCATGCATGTATTAGTTAGACTTTTGGTTGCTATGGCAAAATACCTGCCAGAAAGAACTTAAAGGAGGAAGAATTGATTTTGCTCACATTTACAGAGGTTTTAGTTCTCTGCAGAGTGAAGCCGGTTTAACAGAGTAAAAGCTTGCATCACTGTGACCAAAAAGGAGGGAGCGAGAGAAAGGTCGAAGACGGAGGGAGAGAGGGGGGAAGGGAGGGAGGGAGGGGAAAGAGAGAGAGTGACAGAGTGAGAGGGAGGGGGAGAGAGAGGATG
>JADRCD010208570.1:0-22880 GCA_019843815.1 Montemys delectorum | reverse complement strand
AGAGAGAGAGAGAGAGAGAGAGAGAGAGAGAGAGAGAGAGAGAGAGAGAGAGAGAGAGAGAGAGAAGGGAGGAAGAAGCAAGAACCTGTTGGGCCTAGCATCTCCCCTTCATTTCACCTAGGCCCCAGGTTATGGGATAGTCCCATTCATACTCAGGAAAATCTTCCTCTTTTTACTTAATCCTCTCTGGAAATGCTTTACCGATCAAGCAGTCTCAATTCAAGCAAGTCGACAGTCTGGAGTCATCATCATCACATGCCTACCCTTTCACATCTGGACAGACCTTACCGAAACCACAGCATCCCACCCCGGCCATCAAAAGGATTCTGTTCATTTTTAAAATGCAAAAACCAAGCAAGCAAACAATCAAAAACATCATTCAGTCTACTTGCAATGGGTTCCAAAGTTTTAATAGTTCCCACATGGCTCCAAAATCCAAGTGCGGGATGTCCTCTGAGACTCAAGGCAAACCCTTAGCCTTAGTGAATTTTCAAAAAAGAAAATTATATACCTTCAACAGTCAATGGCGTAGAATAAATGTTTCTATCCCCAATAAGAGGAGTCAGAAAATAATAAGAAAAGATTCAGCTAAAGTAAAACCAAAACCTGACAGAGAAAATATATATCCTGTTGCTCCAAGTCCAGCCTCCAGGATGTAGGTATCAGGATCCAAGCTGTTGCTCCAAATCCAGCCTCCAGGGTGTGAGTTATCAGGATGCTAGCTCTAATGCTCTTAAACAGCCCTGAGCCTATGAGCTTGCTGGTTGTACACTACATGAACTCTCTTTGGGCTAACTCTGCTCACTGCCTGCTGCTTTTATTAATCCCATGGGCTGAGAAAAGACCACTCCCACAATTTTGAGCCAAATTTGAAGCAAGCTTTATAAAATACTGGCCAGGTCCATACCTGAGATTCCCAGAGAATGTCTCCAAATTACTTATAAAGTGCTTATAAGGACCTGAGGTGGTGGCACACTCCTTTAATCAATCCCAGGGTGGGCTTAAAGGAGGGAGGGGAGGGTGGATCTATGAGTTCAAGACCAGCCTGGTCTACAGAGTGAGTTCCAGGATAGCTTGGGCTACACAGAGAAGCCCTGGAGATGGGGAGTAAAATTCACAAAGCCATGTACTTCCCACTTTCATCCGATTGGGGGCAAGCATACGTCCTGATGTACTTCCTGCCTATGTGTGATCAAGCATATATCCTCTGAGGTTGAAGCAACCAACCTTGTTTACAAAAGTGAAAACACGTGTCTTGTTATCTTCATGAACAACTCCGACATTCTAGAGAGTTATCTGTCCAAGTTGGGCTTACAGGTTAGAGGCATTTTGTTTTATAAATCTCTTAAGCACAATAATTAAAACCTGAAAGGTAACTTTAGCCTTCACACTTTCCTTAGTGGACAGCCCATGTTCCTGGCATCTCGAACTTCTTGTGGCTTGACTTTACCAACACATCTTTGGCTTCATCCTCACAGTTTCATGCTTTGCCCTCTCAGAGGCTGCCAAAAGGGATCTTGATCCTGTCACACATTGTTGACCCTCTAGGCTTCCCTCTGAAACCTTGTGGAAGCCTCCATGACCATATAGCTTTTATACTTTGTATGCCTGCAAAACTAGCAGCATATGGGTGATCCCAGGCCCTCGCACCCCTAGACAGTGGCTGCTACAGCCCCTGAGTGCCTGGATAGTAGAATATGGGGAATCACTGCTGTAGGTAGATCTGTATGAGCAGGGTGCTCACACCCTCTCTTCTCAGCAAAGCCTTTCATATGAGTCAAAAATTCTACATTCCTGACTCTATTGTGAGTGGTGTCTGGCATTATCTGAGAGTCCCTCAACATACCTCTACTACTGTCCTGACTCGGCATACTTGGTTTGTTTTGTTTTTTTTTTTTTTTCCTGTTAGCCCTGATCTCTTCAGCAAACAAAGTCTGTCTGTGTTCCACAACTTTAAAGGAGCTCCTTTTCTGGCCAAACTGCATGTTTTCAACATTGTTTCCCTCTGTTTGTCCCAAGCTCTCACTACAACCCTGAATAAAAGCAGCTAGCGGGAACTATGCTATAGCTTTAATGCTAGGTTTCCTTAAAAGGTCTCCTACCATTTTAATAGTCTGTTGCCATTAAGTTTAGCTTCCTACAAAGTCTTAGGACAGGGACAAAATATAAACAAGGTATTTGCTAGACTATCCTGGCCACAAAATAATAATCACAATAATAATAATAATAATAATAATAATAATAATAATAATAATAGTTTCTAGTCTAATTCCCAATAGAATTCTTATTCCTGTTTAAAAACCCCACAAGCACAGTCTCTACTGTATGCATTCCTATTTGTGACCCAGTCTGTTTTCCCATCAGAGCTGCCCATTAAATTGTACTACAGAATTCTAGGGTTTCTGTAGTCTGCATCTGCAAAGTTTTCCAAACTCCTTCCATAAACCAGTGCCAAAGGCTCTGTACAGCATGGTCAGGTAGTCACAACAATGGCCCCAGGCATGGTATGAGTTTCCTGTATTAAACTCTTCATCGCTATGACAAGATATTGAACAGAAAGTCTTCAAGCAAGGAGGGCATTTTTTTTAATTAGGTATTTTCTTTATTTACATGTAAATTTCTCCTTTCCCAGTTTCCCCTCCAAAAAACAAACAAACAAACAAACAAACAAAAACAACAAGAGCAAACCCCTGTTGCCTCTTCCCTCCCCATGCCTGCCACCCCACCCTCTCCCACTTATTGGCCCTGGTATTCCCCTACACTGGGGCACAGATCCTTCACAGGGTCGAGGTCCTCTCCTTCTATTGATGATCGAATTTGCAATCCTCTACTCTACGCATGCTGCCAGAACAATCAGTCCCACCATGTACAGTCCCTTGGTTGGTAGTTGAGTCCCTGGGAGCTCTGAGGGTACTAGTTAGTTCATATTGTTGTTTGTCCTAAGGGGCTGCAAACCCTGCAAGGAGGGTATTTTTGTTCAGAAGTTTTAGTCCGGTGATGTGTGAACAGAGCAGAAGAGTTTGCATCATATTGACCAGGAACAAAGAAAGGATGCCAGATGCTGGCGGCTTTTCCTTTCTCTTCTTTTATTCCACTGAGCTTCTTCTCTCCCCACCACATTCAGTTAGAGAGTATTTTCCTTCTTCAGTTGATCCTGTCTATAAACATCCTCACGGATACGCTCAAAAGTATGTTTCACTCACCACCTAGGTATTTTTCAGTCCTATCAAGTCATCAGTTAGGATTCATTATGACATTATATTACCTTGCAAAGAGAAATCAACTCTTTTCATGCTCATCATCCCTACTCGCTGCCTCTACAACTACTGTTCGATCTCAGCCTATCATCAGACAGGATGGGGTAAGGGTGAAGTATATATCTCACGTCCCTACCTCAGATACGAAATTAAAAGCTCATAGGGAAGTGTATTAGTCAGGGTTTCTATTCCTGCACAAACATCATGACCATGAAGCAAGTTGGAGAAGAAAAGGTTTATTCACCTTACTTCCACATGGCTGTTGATTACCAGAGGAAGTCAGGACTGGAACTCAAGCAGGTCAGGAAGCAGGAGCTGATGCACAGGCCATGGAGAGATGTTCCTTGCTGGCTTGCTTCCCCTGGCTTGCTCAGCCTGCTCTCTTATAGAACTCAAGACTTCTAACCCAGAGATGGCACCACCCACAAGGGGCTCTACCCCCTTGATCACTAATTGAGAAAATGCCCCACAGCTGGGTCTCATGGAGGCACTTCCCCAACTGAAGCTCCCTTCTCTGTGATAACTGCAGCCTGTGTCAAGTTGACACACAAAACTAGCCAGTACAATTGACTCCTTGTCAACTTGACACACAAACACATCACTATTAAGCCTCAACCCTTATGTTCTTATTCATCCCCAAGATCTAAAGTCCCATAGTCTTTACATATTAAAAGTTCAATCAATTTAAAATGTCCAATATCTTTTAAAATTCAAAGTCTCTTAACTGTGGGCTCCACTAAAATACATTCTTCCTTCAAGAGGGAAAAATATCAGGGCACAGTCACAATCAAAAGCAAAACCAATGTCTGGGATCCAACTCACGATCTTCTGGGTTCCTCCAAGGGCTTGAGTCACCTCTCCAGTTCTGCCCTTTGGGGCACACATCTTGTCTTCTGGGCTCCAGATGCCTGTACTCCACTGCTGCTGCTGTCCTTGGTGGTCATTGCATGGTACTGTCATTCCCAAAACAATGCTGTAACTAGCCTTTACCAATAGCCTCTCATAGACTGTCTTTACAGTGCTGTACTGGCTAGTTTTTGTGTGTCAACTTGACACAGGCTGCAGTTATCACAGAGAAGGGAGCTTCAGTTGGGGAAGTGCCTCCATGAGATCCAGCTGTGGGGCATTTTCTCAGTTAGTGATCAAGGGGGTAGGGCCCCTTGTGGGTGGTGCCATCCCTGGGCTGGAAGTCTTGGGTACTATAAGAGAGCAGGCTGAGCAAGCCAGGAGGAAGCAAGCCAGCAAGGAACATCTCTCCATGGCCTGTGCATCAGCTCCTGCTTCCTGACCTGTTTGAGTTCCAGTCCTGACTTCCTTGGTGATAAACAGCAATGTGGAAGTAAGCCAAATAAACCCTTTCCTCCCCAACTTGCTTCATGGTCATGATGTTTGTGCAGGAATAGAAACCCTAAGACAGGTGCCAAGCCTCAATTCCTTTGCATGACACCTTCAGTCCTGGGCTATCAATTGCAAACTGAGACTGCACCTTCACCAATGGCCTTCCATGGCCTCTCACTGTGCCGAGCCTCAGCTGCTCCTCATGACCCCTTCGTGCTGTCAAAACCAGTACCACCTGGGTGACTCTTACACACTACCAAGTCCTGCTGCAGCACAAGGTACAACCTTGGCTATCTCTGGAACACAACCTCTTTGTGCTCTCAGAAAACACTTCCCAGAAGATGTTACCTCAATGATGCTGGTCTCTTCTTAATCACCGATAATTTCTTAGCTCCAATTAACCAGCATCAATAGTCCCAGTAATGCAAAGTTCTCTCTTTAGTAGTTCTGATATCTTGTTAATCACAGCTGATACTTCAGCCCCAGCTAATCAGAACCACAGAATCTTCACAATCAAAACAACATGGCCCTGATAAGAGTCTTTAATCTTCCCTCTGAAATTTCACAAGCCAGGCCTCCATCTTCTGCACTGTTCTTAACATGATCTTCCAAGCTCCCACAGACATTCCACAGAGTTCTTAACAACCAGTGGTTCTTCTAGCTCAAGGTTCCAAAGTCCTTCCACAGTCCTCCCCAAAACATGATCAGGTTGTCACAAGAATACCCCACTTCTGGTACCAATTTTGTATTAGTCAGGGTTTCTATTCCTGCACAAACATCATGACCATGAAGCAAGTTGGAGAAGAAAGGGTTTATTCAGCTTACTTCCACATGGCTGTTGATCACCAGAGGAAGTCAGGACTGGAACTCAAGCAGGTCAGGAAGCAGGAGCTTACACAGAGGCCATGGAATGATGTTTCTTACTGGCTTGCTTCCTCCTGGCTTGCTCAGCCTGCTTTCTTATAGAACCCAAGACTTCCAGCCCAGGGATGGCACCACCCACAAGGGGCCCTACCCCCTTGATCACTAATTGAGAAAATGCCCCACAGCTGGATCTCATGGAGGCACTTCCCCCAACTGAAGCTCCCTTCTCTGTTATAACTACAGCCTGTGTCAAGTTGACGCACAAAACTAGCCAGTACAGGAAGCATACATTCCTTTAATAATTGATACTGACAGAGAGCTGGGCAATATATACGCTGTAAATTCTAACAATGCTACATCAACATGGTGAAGATACTTTAGAACTAGCTAGGTTAATTCATGTGGTAGTTCTGCACTAGCATATTTTACTGCTTTGGAGAACTAGGAGACATTGTAATGGTTTGTTAGGTAAGCTCATAGAAACTTGGACTCACTGGTACCTTGTATTAAATGCAGCTTTGACTCTAGAAATTACAAAGTATGGTTTAGAAGAATTATATTCAAAGGCCTAAGGAGACAGAAATTTTGGAGTGGACTTATCATTGAGTGCTTTGTTACTCCTACTGGCATCTTTCAACTCCCAAGAGAACTCAGAACTTGTTACTGTCAATGAGACAGTGGTAAATGCATTAGTGATGGGAGTTCCTATAGTTTTACAAAAAGCCAAGGTGGCTATTCTCTGTCCACAAAAGATACTGGAGAAAGAGGCTCTGGATGAAAACAATATATGTATTTTCAATTGCATCGAGTATCATAAAATAGTGCAAGGTAGGAAGAACCATAAATGACAGAGATACATTGAGCTTGGCTCATACCAGGCAGTGAACAGTCAATCCACATGCATCTTGGTATGGCAGTTTATTGAGTTGTCAGAATGAAAAGAGATGAAGACATCAGCAAGATCCTTATTTTTATTTGACAGACCTGACATATAGAAGTCTGACCTCTGCCATCATAATTGAGAATTACAAACCTACAGAATAAAGTGGATAACCGGCTATATTCATTTAGCAACAGGAAACTCACCAACCCTTCTCCTCCTCCTTTCTATCATCAGTCCCATTAAGACTTCCTGGGAGACAATTCCTTCCCCCAAGAAGCAATTCTAATAGACCCTCTTCTGTTAACCATCATCTGACTGGATGTGGATTCTACACCCAGTTTGCAACTACAGAGGAAGTAAACCAGCACTAAGAGTGACAGAGCAAAGGACAGGAAAAAGCTCTTCAGATAGATAGATAGATAGATAGATAGATAGATAGATAGATAGAGATATAAGAATATATATAAACTATCTACATAATATCTACATATTTTATATATGCGTATATATATATATACATACAATATATATACAATATGTGGGTGACGTATGATGATAGTGAAACTAGATGCAAATGTGACTTGAAGGATAAAGGAAGGGAGAAACAAAAAGAAAGAGGAAGATGAGAGGCAGAGGCATGGAGGAAAACATGCTCAACAAACGATGTATACTTATATGCTAATGTCCTTATGTAACAGTCCTATGTACAGCAAATATATCCAATAAATTTTTAAAAATAAAGAAATAAAGCATCTGTTACAAAAAGTAAAAAAGAAATAAACAAACAAACAAACAATAACATAAATCAGGTAGTGCCTTTAAATCTTGCCTGCGTATTTGAACTGACTAGAGAATCTTAAAGAACCTCAGTACCCAAACATCACACAGATCACACAAATCCAACTGCGAAGTGTTGTTTTAACATCCCCAGATGAATCCTATATGAACCAGCAGATGGTCATTTTGGTCACTTCATCTGGCCTTTGAGAGAAAGAGAGAGAGATTAATCAAATCACTTCCCTAAAGAAGAAGTAAAATCTCACTTGGCATCTCAAGTACTTCTGCAAAAGAAGGGGCAAACGTGGTGGGTCCTCTTTTCTGAAGAGTCGGCTGGATCTTAGAAGCAACACAATGGCTGATCTCCAGTGGGTCATATTATCAGTGGAGGACCAGACTCTCCAGGAGCTTGGACCACCGCTATTACCACTGTGTACACACGACATTGAGCAAATCTCCTTGTTGACAAATGAGCTGATTCCTCAGCTTACTTCTTTTTCTCTTCTGTAGTTCAGACATGAGGGGGAAGCCTCCACCACTAGGACACTGTCTGCAGAGCCACTTTGGCTATGGGTATAGGAACTCCTTAAACTTGGCGTTGGGGGGAGCTCTGAGCAGCCATTTCTTGGAATCAGCTAAGCCTCCGTCTGACTCTCAGGCCAGGAACTCCTTATACAAAAAAAGCTGCTTATGGAAGAGACAGGAGATGTAATAACTTTCTCTCCCTTCAAGCTTGAAAGCAATATAGATCTTAGAGCAGTGGTTCTCAACCTGTGTGTTGCAATCCCCTTAGAGGTCAAATATCCAATATCCTGCATATCAGATATTTACATTACAATTCATAACGGTAGCAAAATTACAGTTATGAAGTGGAAATGAAATACTTTCATGGTTGTGGGCCACCACAACACGAGAAACTGTATTAAAGGGTCACAGCATTAGGAAGGTTGAGAGCCAGTGCTCTCTGAAAGTATGTCAGCAAGAGGCAAAGCTGTACTGGTATGAGAGGCAGCATGAGTGACACCTTGGCTGGGCTTCCAGAGCTCTTGGATACAAAGCCAACTCTGTCAGCAACAACTGATTGGCTTTGACAAGCCTCATCCTCTCTGTGCACCTGCCTCTACCACAGAATGAAAGGAACAACTTACAGGTACCCGAGGTACCCTCTACTTCCGTTGTCTATGAGTCTGTGCCTCTAAGAAGAAGGAGAGAAATTCTCCGTGTAACTGGCCATCCCAGGGGATAAGGAAATGAATGACTAGAGGGCGCACTGCCCAAAGGGAGTGAGTAAAGGTGTCTGCTGGGGGTTAGATGCCTTTATGCTTGCCAGCCCAGGCATATCAGGCCAATTACCAGATGAAAAAAATAGGAAAGGGGGAGTTGGTAAGGATGCATCTAACCCTGCCAGGCATCAGAGGACTCGGCAGAGCCATTCTGCCAACCCCTGGGAATTCTGTTCTGGGCCTGGAGAATTGAGGAAGGCAAAGCAAGAACCCCAACGGCTCCAAGGCCCAGCCTGATTCCAATTTGAAGCTGTCAGAACCGCAGTTAAAATTCTGATCAGCCTTGGTCTCAGGGGGTTAGGGACTTCTCGTGGCTGCCGGAGGAAATTACTCACTTGGATAAACCCAAATTAGACTTGGGAAAGTAGCACATTTCTCTTTACCCTGATGTCTGGAGAGTTTCTCCACTGGCCTGTCCCCCTCCTCTTCCTTCCCTCCCTCCAGCCACTTCAAGTCACAGACCTGGAAAGTTCTCCGGCCTCTGCAGTCTCTGGAGTTTAACAGACATGTCAGAGGCTGGGCTGAAACTCAACAGTGCAGATAGTGGGCTTCGGGAGACCCATTCACAGGGATGATGGGCCTGGAAAAAAGAAACTAATGTGTCTTGCCAGGCTGCAGTCAGACCCACGGTGACTTGGTGGAGACATTAGGAAAGCTTTTTTGACATTTCTGCACCTTCTTTCAGTGAAGGGCCCTCAGTCTCCTCCCTCCCTCCCTCCTCTCTCTCCCTAGACTCCTCTGTAAAACAACATGATGGAAAGGCTAGGAGGGACAAGGGGAAGATTGATCAGAAGGGTCATGGGATTTCCCATTGGCTATCCCCATGCCTGTTTTCTACTTTCGCCTGATTGGACAAAGGGCTTGGACCCCAGATTGAGTTCATCAGGCTATTGAATCTAGAAGAAAGACATGAACACAGTCACACAGAGAGCAGCAGGAGGCTGTTGGAGCTCCTAGAATCCATTGTTCTAAGACAAAACCCAAAGTGATCTACTAGGAATGACCCTGGAGCAGCTCTCTCTTTGTTCAGGTTTCCCTTTTGTTTAATGACAATACTTTTCACCTTGAACTGGCTGGAGTCAGCTCTAAAGAAGCTTAATTGCCTTAAGAATAAAGAAAGACAGTGAGAGAGAGAGAGAGAGAGAGAGAGAGAGAGAGAGAGAGAGAGAGAGAAACAACAACAAAAACTTCCCCCAAGGGCCCATCCTTTTCTCCTGGACAGTTCCACATTTTTACCATAATCTTCTCCTTTGGTCTTATCTTCATTTTCCCAGCTGTAGTAGTTTGAATGAGAATGGCCCTATAGCCTCCTATATTTGAATACTATGTCCCTAGTTGGTGGAACTATTTGGGAAGGATTAGGAGGTGTGGTCTCATTGGAGGAGTTGTGTCACTGGAGCAGACATTGAGCCATTCCCAGTGCCCCTCCCTACCTCCTACTTTGGGAATGGAGATGTGAGCTCTCATCTGTTCTTGCTTGCATTGCTATCATGGTATCATGGACTCTAACCATCTAAAACTATAAGCCCAACTAAAGGCTTTCTTATATAAGTTACCTTTATATTTTGACACAGCAACAGAAAAGCATCTAATACACCAGCCATTCTTCTAGCTTTTCCCTCAGATCACAAATGAACAGCACCAGTATTCCCTAGCCACCATTTCCTGAACCCTTCACTGGGAATGGATTCCCTGGCATCAGGTTCTTTCCCTGTGGAAATGTGCTATATGCTCACCTGTCTCTTGCCCTGTGTCAGTGTGTTAATTACTTATAACAAAGCTATAGCTCTTTGAGCCCTTTTGGACATCCTACCTTCAGCCCATAATGCAACACCTAAGACATAGGAAGCACACAGTAAATATTTGTTGAATAAATACATGAATAAATGAAGACATACACACTAATCCTCTCCCCTCCTTCTCACAGGAAAATAATAGAAATTAATTACCTGGTCCAAATTATTATTCATCTCAGAATACAACCAGTCAGTCAATAAATTAGGACTAATTGGAGTGCCAAAGTCTGTATTAATCTGTGCAGCTTGGACAAATATGCAAAATACCAGGAAGAGGGGCAGAGGAAGACTTCCTCGTGAAAACTGCGGTCTGTACTAGGTCCCACGAAGTTTCTTTTTGCCTGATCTGAAGCAATCTCTTCCTCTGCTTTTCATATCTGGAGAATGGACAGTTAAGAGTTACGGATAATGGACACCGAAGCTGTAGCTCAGAGGTAAAGCACTTGTCTTGCATGCCCAGTTCGATTCCCTGCACTACAGGAAAAAATTACCATTAATGATTTATTAGGTTTGCAACTGGCTCTGAATCAATGAGCAGATACTTCTAGACTCTCACTAGATCCAAATGAGGTAGAAACCTTTGGGCAAAATTCTACTTTCTGTCTGGCTAATGCTGCAGTCTTGTAAATACTTCACCTCTACCTTATGTCTGGCTCAGAAGAGCCACTGTGAAGATCGTGTACTGAGAGGCCCTAGGGCAGTGGACAGGAGTGGGGCTTCTGAGGTTTGTCTCAGGGAGCCTGTTTCTACCATCACTATAAGAGGGGGAGGGAGGGAGAGAGAGAGAGAAAGAGAGGGAACCTTTCCTGCCCCTGGGCTAGCAATTACAGGAACCAAATTGTCTCTTGCAAGAGGCATGGTGGCTCTGGTGTCATTTCAACATACGATAAATTGTGCTGCCCATCAGACTGCTAGAGGCCAGCCCTCGCTGCTCTTTCCTACGGCTCCCAGAAAGAGCCCATGCAGATGTGAAGACAAGTCAGCCAGCTGCAGCCAGAACCAGGAGTAACCCCTGCTGGCTGAGGGAGTGTCATTCTGTCATGCAAGGGCCCAGTGTATGCTTGAAAGGGCACAGCTTCAAACTGGCACCAGCGACAGATCTGCCAGGCTTGTCTTCTATTTGTCAAATCCCAGCAGAGAGAAGGATAAACAATTCAAAGCAGTACAGAATAAAACGATAGCACAGAAGTGATGTCTATTATTCTAGGGCAGTCAGGGGGTGGGGGTGGGGGGGACAGGGGTCGCCAGTACTGCCCAGTCCTCTCATGGCATGGATGTGATGCCTATTATTCTAGGGCAGTTGGGGGTGGGAGGGGCAGAGAGTCGACAGTACTGCCCAGTCCTCTCATCACCTGCCTGGATGTTTCAGTAACTTTTTCATGAGCCTCATGACTCCATAGTTCCGTCTCCTCACCAGTCCTCTCTCTCCTGCCTCAAAACTTCTCTTTCAGGGATAGGGAGTGTCTTAGTCAGGATTCTCTAGAGTCACAGAACTTATGGTAGTCTCTATGTAGTAAAGGAATTTATTGATGACTTACAGTCTGTAGTCCAACTCCCAACAATCAACTCCCAACAATGGTCGGCAGCAGCTGTGAATGGAAGTCCAAGGATCCAGCAGTCGCTCAGTCCCACAAGTCAAGCAGGCGAAGCAGAGAGAGCCTTCCTTCTTCCAATGTCCTTACATGGGTCTCCAGCAAAAAGTGTGGCCCAGGTTAAAGGTGTGTGCCACCACACCTTTAACCCCAGATGACCTTGCTTGAACTCGTAGATCTTCCAGTCTTAATCTTTTAGGATTCATAGCCACTATGCCACCACACCCTTAATCCCAGATGATCTTGAACTCATAGAGCTTTCTACCTTAATCCTCTGAGATTCATAGCCACTATGCCTCAAGGTCTCCGTGCCAAGATTCAGGTCGGAAACTTATATCTCTCAGCCTCCAGAGTAGGGCCACAGGTAAGCCTTCTAATTCTGGATTGTAGTTCATTTCAGACGTAGTCAAGTTGACAACCAGGAATAGCCACTACGGGGAGATAGTTCATTGGGTAAAAGTGTGAGAACCTAGGTTCAAATCCTCAGAACACTTAAAGGTACATAGCTTGGGCCCTCTGTGCTACTGCTTCAAGATGCGAGACAAAGAGAGGAGACTGCCCCAAAGCTTGTGATCCAGCTAGCCTGGTATATGCAGAGAAAAGCAGCAAAGAGGCCTTGTCACAAACAAGGTGGCAGGCAAGGCCATCACTGGAGGTTGTCCTCTGGCATCCACATTGTGGCCCTTGTCCACCCACCCAGAGTCACACCGCGGTTGCATACATATACACTATACACACCCTCATTTAAAAAGAAAAAAACTCAGTGTTCATAAAACTTTCTTCTTTGTACTCCCTCCAAAATGGTCCCATCTCTGCTAAGATCCCCATTTCAAACGTTTATACCCTATGGGATCTTTAAGGTCTATCCTAAATATTCCCTCATTTATGACACCCTTCCTCCACTCTCACTATGTCACCTCAGAAGTTCAAAGTTACCTCTCCCTCTAGAAAACAAAACTGCCAGTAATTACCAATTTCCCATCACTTGCTTTCGGCTTTATGTGCATCATATTGATACTACTAGTGCTCCCATTTTACAGATGAGAAGGCTGAGGTTTAGGCAACTTACCCAAGATCACAAAACTCCTCAGCTACACAATCAGAGCTCGGACCCAGAACTACTGGCTCCAACACATGCCCATAATTGCTGCACAATAATTCTCTCTTTCACCCAAAGGAGTAAGTTGGGATAGTGCAATTCCCAACACCCAGGTGAATTCATAATCTAAGCAGTGCTAGATCAAGCCTGATGCTAGGAAGACTTTTCACTAAGGTCCCTCGCCCTTGAAACTCTGCCTGAGTTTCCAGAGCCACCCTGGAAATGTTTGGGTTTTTGTTGTTGTTGTTGTTGTTGTTGTTGTTGTTGTTGTTGTTGTTTTGGGAGTTTTTTGGGTTTTTTTTTTTTTTGGAAAAAACGTTCCACTGTGTTACACTTTAACCAAATTTTGTCAAAGCAGCTGTCTCTATCTCAGCCTCTTTCTATCACTAGCTGGGTCCAAGCTGCACTTAAGGATACAGAACAAGGGAAACTGAATTGAAGTCATTGGTCTTGGGTTCTTTATATTCATGCAGTTCATAGCTGGAGCTGGAGTTAAGCTGCGGCCATGTTGTTCTGCAGAAATGACTCTGAGGAAACATCCTACTCTTTTTACCAACAACTCCAACCCACCTGGCTTCACCGCATGGCAGTGCAGGAACAGAGATAGTATTGTGCAGGAATGTAACTGAGCCGTCTCATCCTGGCCTTTACCAGAACTTCTGAGTCACAGAGCACAAACCTGTAGCATTGTCCCCTAAAACAAATCTATCAGTGAGTAGAGTCTCATGTTTTATGAATCCTATCAATAATTCAAAACAGACTTGATCAATTGTGTTAGAAGAAAGACAGGCTTATCTTTTTTATTCTGCCTTGAGGACATGACATGCCAAAACTGTTGTCATATGAGGGAACATCAAAGAGTATGCAACCTAAAACGTGGGAAGAAAGTTCTGGAGAGATGTGCCAGCCGCCTAATTAATTTTTCGCTCTTGTTACTTTTCTGTCTTTGTGCTGTCTATCCTCTTTTGAAATGTATAGTTTATAATTATCTGTCTTCCTGTTTGTAATAAACATCCAATTTTATACCTAGCTCTGTGTCCACAATGTTATTTCCTTTTTCTTAAATAGCTTTCGTCCTAATTGATGACATTTTGCCCTTCCTCAGAACAAGCTCCCATGACTCCTGGGTTAAAAACAAAACAAAACAAAACAAAACAAAACAAAGCCAGCACTCTTGCTACACAATCCCCACTTCCCTTTCTAAGGCCCCTTTCCATCCAGCTGCAGTACTGCAATAGTTACTCTGGTCTATACATGCATTCTGGACTACAACTGCAATTTCACAGACTGGGCCTCTCTGATGGTCTCCACCTTGGGTACACATATTTATGGTTGTATTTTATCTCTTTCCAGTGACCCTTCTCAAGGTCTTACTTACATAGACTTGATAGTGTTTCCAAAGATGACAAGCGGTTTAGAGTAGACAAGGAGGGAACCCTTGGATCCTGGTCTGTGTGCTGGTGATTGCAGATTATGGCTATGATGTTCCTCTCTGTGTTCAGATTGTGTAAATAGGAGCCTTCTTCCCTCTTTCCCTGGGTCTTAGGTGCTGAAGGGCATTATTCTGTGAGCTCCCTCTTCTCCCTCCCCCTTCTGCCTCCCAGCTGTGCTAATCTGACTACTGCTAGTATGATGATTTTTGAAAGGAGCAAGAATGGGAACAAGGAAACATTCACGGTCCCAGACTTTTCCATCCCAGGAAGAATCAGAGAGAGTTCCTGGAGATTAACAGGGAGTATTCCAGGGGAACATCAGACCCAGTCTGTTTCTGCCTGGTTTGAGCCAGAGACAACCTGTATACTCACATTCCCTGAAAGCAGGAGCCAGCCTCATCCTGAGATGAGCGGCTCTCCAGGGACTGAAGCTAAAGCACTGAAATCCATTTCAAAGATCAGAAGGTGTGGCCCCCGCCCAGGAAACAAGTCTACCAGCCAACTAGATGAGAATGAAAAGAAAGAATATTGGAATCACACAATTACTGTCTGGCTAAATTAATTGTTACATTCATCTAAATGGATGAGACATTTTAATTAGCAGGGTCTGGTTGTTTACCGAAATTGAATATTTGGCATGTGGGTGTTATGTGCACATGTGTGTTTGCTCTAGCGGAGCCCAAACCGAAGCAAATCTACACTGATTCCTTTCTCCACCGGTGAAGGGAATGGAGATGTGGAAGAGCCAGCCTTCTCTCTGCAGACTCTCATCTCTGAGCCACAGCCCTCACCTGGCCACCACAGGGAATGTTACAGCTGGAGAAGACATCCGTGGGGGCGTGAGAGGGTTAGAGTCAACTGTGAACAGAAAGGGGAGGTAGAGCGAGCCTTGCCTGGCGTAAGATTGCCCACTTGGTTTGTACTGGGTTTGGGAGTCTCCCAAATATGCCTGTAGAATGTGCGCCCCCAGGGGGCAGCAGAGGACCAACCCTTGCATAGTCAGCTACACAGTTATTCCATTGTGGCCAGAAATGTGGGCTTGGTTAAACAGTGATTAGTAACAGGGAAAAAGAGTTATCTAGAGAGAGAGAATGCAAAGATTCAAACCACCTGGGCTTTAGGAGCCCGTGCCAGTGGACAGGAAGAAGATCCAAACGGGAGGGGGGGCGGGAGGGGGGAAGCTGGGACAATAAAAGCTAAAAATGAGTTGATGTCTATCTCAGGAGAGAAAATGGAACTGAGGACCCACTGCACAATTCAGAAGCCTGTAGCAAACCCACTAAGGTGAGCAAGGATGGAGCCTATCATTGTAGACGCTGTCTATAAGGAAATATTCCTGGAGATGTGGGAAGCTAGAGCATTTGCTAGAATCCCCCTGCCAAAAGGTCTGTAGGGGTTAGTTGGGCATATGGTGCAGCCACGTGGGGCTAGAAGTAGGTTGGATCACTTAAAAAGAGTTCAGAGAGACAAGAAGCAAAAGCAGGGCATGCCCCTGTCGTGTATACTAAACTATGCTCTTAACCTTGGGCCTTTATTCCACTGGTGGGATCTGCGTGCCTGGTTGGGAAGAGACTGGCTGGCTGGGAACAGCACTGGAGAGGCAAGGCCTGCCACCCGCTAGGGACACAAAGCTCCCAGCCTTAACTAGAAGAGAGGCAAATCATGATCCTAGCAGACGCTCCGTCTAGACCTGGCTCCTGTTGCAGCACTCTGTGTCACTAAAATTAGAGTTGGGTAGGAGACCTCCACTGTCCCCCGCATCCTTTCCCCCCGCCCCCCATCTACCTACTTCAGGGTCAGAAGAATTAGAGGCCAAGCAGGGCTAGGGCATCTTTTCCAGAAACTGAAAGAAAGTGTTCTTCTGCCTTCCCCAGGCTGGACCAGGGAAAGAGCTTCTGCCTAGAAACAGAAAACAAAGACTTTGATTTCATCTCTTTCATTTCAGAGTCTGTCACTAAGGTCTGTCTTGCATCTGTTATAAAAAGATGCCGGAACGATGCTCGTGGCTACACAGTTGGCAGATTGGAGGCAATGCGATTGTCTCTGGACAGGGGAAGATAATCTCATTTTCTCTGTCTTTTTGATCATAGGAGCAAGGGGGGGAATGAAATTTCATGCAAGTAACTCCTTTCTACTCCAACTGATGGTAACCGTTACTTAGCATTTCTCAAATGCTGAAGAACCGAGAGGCACCCATGAGTCTCCCTGGAGCTTGGAAGCTGGAATGGGCATAAAATCAGCACCAAGCAGTTTCAGAGAAAGCCAAATTCCCAAGATTATCTTACCCAGACCACACGTCTCTGGGCTGGAGTATGCAGAGAAGGCATAATAAAGGGAGAGTTATGGCCATGCTTCAGGTCTTTCCCTCTGGTCACTCGGAACTTGGCTTGTACTTAGTAGGGTCCCTGCCACCACCCCAGATCACATCCAAACCATTTCTTCTTGCTACATGGAAGAGAAAGAGTACTTGACAGCTAAAGCAATCAGATCCACCTTCTCAGATGAGCAGGGCTTGAAACCCTGTGCCCTGACATCCTCCTACCCATTTCCCAATCCAGCACATCAAGAACATATCCTCCCGAGTGGATATGGGAGCGGCAAATGGAATGCACGTGAATGAATTACTCTCTCCTCTGGTCTCAATATCCTCATTTAGGGAAAAATGACACAGTTGGGGCAGATAACATCTAGTCCCTCTCTCCTGGCCCTGGTTTCAGACTCACTCTCAAGGAGAAACAGCCCAAAGAGGCAGCTGAGATGACAGCTATCAGACAGGAGCTGGTGAAAGGAAACCAGAGTAGCAGAAGCCATGGAGAAAGAAGAGAGGGGAAGAAGAGAAGACAGAGAAAGGCTTGAAAGATACTGCTCTAAGGGGTGTTTAACCTGTGTTAGATCGCTTCTTCTGAGCCTTCGAAAGAAAGCCACTTAAACCGGCAAGGCTGAGTGCCGTGGGTGGGGGAGCTACGGAAGGGAGAGGCTGGAGTTAATGGGAGTACCTGTGGCGGTTTGTGAGGCCCCAACAGAACCCTGCCCTAGGATGGAGTTAGCAGCTTTGTGGTGAGGAGGCACCCATGCGCGCCTGAGTGAACTCATGTACTCAAGCCCCGGGTCCAAAACACACCACCAGAGGCCATTGCACTCTGAAGAATAGAAGGCCTGTTTCTCCAGTGCCGAGGTATGGTAAGATGACTTGACAGGCTCTGAGAGCTTTAAAGCTAGAGACAGCAGAGAAGGGGATGGAAGATGTGGGTGTCCGGGCGGTTTGTGGAGTGATGGGTCCTTCCCTTTGTAGGGAGCTTCTAGTGTGTGAGGGCCTCGAAATGCATCATCTCCTTTAGCGTCCCTGCAGCTCAAAAGCCAGCAAGGTGACTGGCTGTTCCTCTCTACTGTTTTGTAGGTAAAGAAGCCAGAGTGGAAATGAGTTGAGTGGCCTGCCCAAGTTCACGCAGATAACTGAATAGAGACTCAGGAGTAACTCCAATGTGACAAGCAGGCAGGCAGGCAGGCAGGCAGGCAGGCAGGCAGGCAGGCAGGCAGACAGACAGACAGGCAGGCAGGCAGACAGACCTAGGCCACATTGCTCCTCTGTCTGGCCTCTGGCATTGCCTGAGCTTTTGTTTTTATTCTGCAAAGCTGAGTAGAAACAACTTGGGCAGTTGAGGCAGATGATAGGTTTAAGTAAACAACCAACAGATCTCTTCTTCTGTATCTCCTCTCTAGGGCTGGGACTATGGCTCAGTAGTATAACAGTTGGCTAGCATGCTGGTTTAAACCTTAGTCCCAGCCACTGCAGAAGAGCTCCTTTCTTTAGGATAGGCAATGAATGGGGTTGAAAGAGTCAGAAGATCTGATTTTAAATCCTGCCCACTACTTCTGGCTACGTGATCCTAGACCAAGTTACTAAATTTTCTAGTATTTTTTTTTCCTTCTAGAAATGGAAAAGCAGCCCTCTTGACCGGTGAGAGCACAGAGAACAGACCTAACTACATTCAGTCTTTATAAACTCAGTCCCTTCTGTCCACTGCAGACATGAGCAGTCACTTTTTCTGAAATCTTCTAACAAATTCTCAAAGTCCTCTTCTACCTTAGGCTATGGGTAGTTATGGATAGTTATTACCTTTGTTGTTGTTTACCAAGCATCTGACCCTTAAGTACTTAACCTGCATTATCTTGTTTTAGAGTCTAGGTTTAGTTGATGTTATTGTTTTACAATTTTTGATATAGAGTATTGCATGGCTCTGGGTGACCTTGAACTCACTAGGTAGTCAAGGATTATCTTGAACTCCTGATCCTCCTGCCTTCACCAAGTGTTGAGATTAGGAATATGTCTCTGTCTTAGTCAGGGTTTCTATTCTTGCACAAACATCATGACCAAGAAGCAAGTTGGGGAGGAAAGGGTTTATTTAGCTTACTTCCACATGGCTGTTGAACACCAGAGGAAGTCAGGACTAGAACTCAAGCAGGTCAGGAAGCAGGAGCTGACGCAGAGGCCATGGAGAGATGTTCCTTGCTGGCTTGCTTAGCCCGCTCTCTTATAGAACTCAAGACTTCTAGCCCAGAGATGACACCACTTCTTTGATCACTAATTGAGAAAATGCCCCACAGCTGGATCTCATGGAGGCATTTCCCCAACTGAAGTTCACTTCTCTGTGATAACTCCAGCCTGTGTCAAGTTGATACACAAAACTAGCCAGTACAGTCTCTGATGGGCTATCTTATTTAACTGCTCTATAACAGACAAGACGATTCAGAAACTCACCCAAGGCTACTGTTAACCGTGGCAAAGGTGAAAACAGACTCTAAAGCCAGAGCTTTTAACCTAACCAGGCTCGAGCTGACTCTACACACATGTATGAGTATACATGGGGAAGAGTGGGATTCAGTTCTTCATGTATAAGTATCCTACCTTGAGATCTGAGGAACCTAGCAAATTGGGAAGCAGCCTTGCCAAATTGAAAATGCCAGACTTAATCATCTATGCAAATTCCAGGATTCTGTTTGTTTAAGAGGTTCCAAGTTGAGATGCCTTTGAGAAGCTGGGGGAAGTGGATGATCTCAGAAAGCCGATTAGTACACAAAGGGATATTATCCTCTGCTGGAAAAGACAGGCAAGCACTGAGAAGTTCAAGGAAACTTATCGTGTACAAAGTATTTAATTAGAGAATTATTCAGTGAGATTAGGAGCAAAAATGAACATTAAGAGTAGGCACCCTTGACACTTGCAGAGGAGTTTGTTGTCTGACCTCCAGGGAAGGTGAAGTGATGTACAAAGATCTGGGTGCCTGGTACTCAACACGGACAGACCCTGGCCCTATTTAAGTGATCAAGAAGGAAGGAAGGATGGATGAACAGATGTATGGATAGACAAATGGACAGATGGGTAGGTGATGGATGGATGGGTAGGTGGATGGGAAGGTAGATAGGTAGGTGGATGGAGGGGTGGATGGGTGGATGGATGCATGGAAGGATGGATACATGGATAGAGGATGCATGGATGCATACATGCATGGAGGGATTGGATACATGGATAGATGGATGCATGGAAGGATGGAAAACAGTTCTCTTACTGAAGAATGTGGCACATTTCTTAACATCCAATAACCTCAAGAGATTCAGAAGACTGAAGAACTCATTGACAATTGAAAAATAGAAAGTCAGGACAGGGGGCAGGAAGATCACCTTGCTAGGAAGCTAAGGATGGATAGAATTGCACCAGCCTCCCGAATCCTAAAGCAACAGGGTCACCAAGCAGAGAAGGACCAGTTCATAAGGGATATGTGGCCTCAACATAATTGTTTGTTATCCTAGAAATTGACGTATTGGGAAAACCAAGCTGGCCTACCCTTCTTGTTAGCCTGTCTCACTGCTCACCCTGCAAGCCTATCCTAAATCCCAGGAGCTTCCCATTAAGTGACAGTTCTTGGAGGATCTAGCACATGGCAAAGTACAAATTAGATATACTCATAGGACCAATTTCATGGGGACACAGCTTTTTTCCAGTTCTATGCCTGTTATTTTAAAAGTCGCTTCTAAAGGATTCTAGTCAGTTTAGAACTCATTGGTAACAGCTACAGTTCAGAGGATCCTAATATAGGCAGGCAGCTAGGCTGGGGACTCACATGGATCCTATTTTAGCTTCAGATTAACCCAACACCACCAGTATTTAATTAGCCCCTGTGCTGGTTTGGATGAAAATGGCCCATAGACCCATAGAGGGTGGCATGATTAGGAGGTGTGGCTTTGTTGGAGGAAGTGTGTCACTGGGCATGGGCTTTGAGGTCTCATGTACTCAAGCCACGCCCAATGTCTCACTCTCTTCTTGCTGCCTGCTGATCCAGAATTCTGCTGAACAGATTTCTCACCTATTTCTCCAGCATGATGGTAACGGACTAAATCTCTGAACTGTAATCCAGCCCCTAATCAAATATGTTTCCTTTATAAGAGTTGCTGTAGTCATGGTGTCTCTTCACAGCAATAGAAACCCTAACTAAGACTGGCCCCATTTTACGGGGGGAAACTCCAAAGCTGAGAGGAGTTACGAATTTGACCCAGGGAGCTGGAAAAATGGTTCTGTGGTTATGAACATTGGCTGCTCACCCAAAGGGCTTACATTTGATTCCCAGTATCTACTTGGCAGCTCACAATAATCTATAACTCTAGCCTCAAGGGATCCTACACCCTCTTCTGTCCTTTTTGGCCATCAGGAATGCACATGGTACATAGACATGTAGGCAGGCAAAACACCAATACACACTTTTAAAAAAAATCAAAATAAAATAACATTTTTTTTTTACAAAAAAGAATTTGATCCAGAACACAACTAATCAATGAAGGACCCAGTTTTGAGACCCAAGACATGAAAACGATTATGAAACTCCCTCCAGATATAAGGCAAAGACAAAATGTTGGTGAAAAAAACAGATATAAAGAACTCTACAAAGAACTTAGTTTCCCCGTGAATCTTTTAAACACAATTGTTTAAAAGTAGCTCCGTGGCAGCTGCTTACAGAGCCTGCATGCTAAGTTTGCCCATTTTTCTGAGCTCTAACTCAAAAACATAATCTCCCCTCTCCCTTTTTTCTTCCTCTTTTTCTAGTACACCCAAGATATGTTATCAGACACTCTGGGCTTCCTCACTGTTCTCTGAAGACCTGATACCCCACCCTATGCAAGTGCTTGCTGATCTGCATGCCTAACTTAAAAGACATGACTCTCCTCCTTTTCTTGACCTCCCTTCTTCTGGTAACTGCCAGGATTTATAGCTTGCCTGGCCTATTGTTTTTCTCTCAAACTCTAATAAAATTATCCCCAAGCTTAAACGGAAAGAAAAGAAAATCATACTTCCTTAACTATGAGTTAATCTACCAAGATGAATAGCCCAGGGCTGCCTACTCTAAATATGAGTTTGTTGACAGCCACCAGAGTGCCAACATGGCGCCGATTTCTGGCCTCTTTATAATAAACAAGTGGATGGCGCATGCATTGCAGGACTCGCCCCTCCCGAGCGGGGTGACGACACATCGTACGACTGTTTAGAACCAATCCAGTTCGTACATGACAGCCTTTACTCCTTAAATACGGACTGCACCGAGCACTCGGGGTCTTTCTCGCTTCAGCAAATATGGGCGCTCCCAATAAAGTGTGATCGAGTAGAATCCTGTTGCCGCGTCTTTCCTGTTGGCGGGAGGGTCGTGACATGAGTTCTTTTGTAAACATATTTTTATTCTTAGCCAATTTCATACATATATACATACATGCATACATACATACATACATACATACATACATAATATTTGTATCATAGTCACCCTCCACTCTTCCTAACTCCCCTCAGGTCCACCCACCACTTCCCATTCTCCCCTAGTTTCATGCCTCTTTCCTTTTTTTTAAAGAACACTCCAAGTCCAATTTGTGCTACTCATACACTCATGGGTGCAGAGCCAAGGGTATGGTTGACTTACCAGGGGCCACACCATTTAAGAAAACTGACTTTCCCTCCCCTAGAAGCCACCAGCTGTCAATAGCTCCTTAGCTAGGAGTGGGTCTTCATGAACCCTCCCCTCTTCACAAGCATGAGCTCCTAACCAGAATCTTCCATTACTACATGGGCGTTGTGTTTGGTTGGTTGGTTTTTTTAAGCATCCAGAGCTTCCAGAGCCTTGCAACCCTTCCAAGAACATGAAGTATTTGTTTCTCTGCTGAAGAGGTCAGAAAGAAGATGTTACTAGAGGTGGAGTGTGATGGGGAGCTCAAATCTCTGAGAAGAGATCCTAAGCAACCTGCTGGCTCACTCGTGACTTGGACTTCTTTTCTGAGTCACAGAAATCTCTGTCAAAGGGCAAACCTATCCATGGCTGCAGCTGGTGTGGGAAGACTCTTCTCTAGCTTTGCCAGGAGCTAAAGAGCTTTTGCCTTTGTAATCAGCATCTAAGAAAGTGCCGTCACTCAAGTTTGTCTAGAAGGCCCAGCAAGTGCCTGGATCCAACAGGTCTTGTGAAAGGGAGGAATCTAGGTGTACCCTGGTGCTGCCTTCAAATGTTGGACACGTTTTGAGCTCA
>JADRCD010208569.1:0-13699 GCA_019843815.1 Montemys delectorum | reverse complement strand
GAGCAGCACACACACACTTAACTGTATGTACACAGGAGCAGCACACACACACTTAACTGTATGTACACAGGAGCAGCACACACACACTTAACTGTATGTACACAGGAGCAGCACACACATACTTCACTACCTTTAACTGCTGGTCCCATCCATGGGCCCTCTCACCTGGCTTCTCCCCACTGGGCAGCACTCTCCTCTGCCATCCTTTCCCTCTCTATACTCTGCAGCAGCGCTGACTTCAACTCCTGTATTTCTTATTGCTTACCTACTTTTGATTTTAATTCTCTTGTAACTGAGAAGCCTCCCCTGTTTCCTTTATCTTTCTAATCTCTTGCTAACTTTTACTCTCTGCCTCTTTGTCTTTAACCTTGCTTCTCCTCTTTGCCCATCTGTCTCATTCATTCATTTACTATTTCCACACTTATACTAAATAATTTCTAACTGTATGTTGTTACTGAGATGGCAGCTGGCTTTTGTCTCAATGGGTGAGACTGGGAATTTAGCCTTCAAGGGTAAAATGCTTAAAAAAAAAAAAAAAAAAAAAAAAAAAAAAAAGCGTCAGATCTCAAAGTGCAACAGAGAAACACATCAAGAAAAGACAGGTGGCTTTTTTTCCAATGGGGGAAACTGGGAATTTAACCTTAAAGGGAAAAAAGCTTAAAAAAAAAAAAAAAAAAAAAAAAAAAAACCAGAAGATACATCCAAAGCGTCAGATCTCACAGTGCAACAGAGAAACACAACAAGAAAACACTTGCAACAGGACTCCTCAAAGAGATCACAGTCCTACATGCCTGAGTTCAAAGATATTGCAATACACAGAACACCAGGGGAAGATTCCAAATGCTAGTAAAAGTGGGCACCAACACCAGGTAAGTTCAGCCTGCTACCTGGAAAAGAATATCAGCCACACAGAGGACTGTGAGCCAGACCACTGAGAAAACCAGCAACGTGCCTGAGAAAGTCAGTAAGAAAACTGAGATTTAGGGGAAACACTAGGTTAAAAATGAAAAGCTCAGTGACTCAAATAAGAATCACAGTAGAAAGCTACAACAACAGACTTGACGAAGTGTAAGGAAGCATGGAGAATGGAGGGCAAAGCTTACAAAATACTATATTCAAGCTTCAATAGGACTAAGACCAGTACGAGCTCAACTCGTCAAAACTGGGAACACATGATCATGAGACTAGGTCTGCAGGGGATGGATGGAAGGAGCTTACACAAACACCCAGGCATAAAGAATCTTTCCAATGGAATTAGAATGGAAAATTCCCTAACTCTGAGAAAACAGCTTTCATACACAAGAGACATTTGGAGCCGCAAACATGCATGAACAGAGAACTTCCCCAATACTCACTGTAGTAAGTCAAGACAGTGACAATGCAATGCAATGGCAAGAGCAGCAAGGAAAGTGCCACTTGCCCTCACAGAAGCAGCACTGGAAGAATGTCTCCAGCAACCCTGTGATATACTTAAAACCCTGCAAGCAACTGCCAAGCAAGACTGCTCGATGCAGAAAAGCTATCTTTGTTAAAGTGAGGGATAAACTAAGATGTTTATGACAAGCACAAACCAAAGCAGCTCATGACCACCAAGATGACACAAGGGAACACTATACAGAGGAAAAAGACAGTGTTGCAATAATAAGAACACAGAAGGGGACACTGCTTGGCAGGAGAGATGAGAAAGTCTTCATTTCCAACACAGTAACCATCCAACTCCACATGCCAGAAGAGTACAGAAGAAATATTAATCCAAACAACCGGGGGGAGGGTAAGACAGCAAAATTATAGCAACTAATAAAATATCTCCTTAATGACCTTAAATGTAAATGCCCTCAACCCACTAATGCAGAGGGAGAGCAGCTGGCAGGGTCAAAAGAGATTGAAGACAGACAATACTGTCCATTCCAATGAAAAAAGAATCCTGGGGGCTGGAGAGATGGCTCAGTGGTTAAGAGCACTGACTGCTCTTCCAAAGGTCCTGAGTTCAAATCCCAGCAACCACATGGTGGCTCACAACCATCCGTAATGAGATCTGATGCCTTCTTCTGGTGTGTCTGAAGACAGCTACAGTGTACTTACATATACAATAAATAAATAAATCTTTAAAAAAAAAAAAGAATCCTATTCTAGAAAACTTAAAAGGACACGTTCTGTGACACATATGACCTAACAAAATTACACAGAGAAGATACAAACAACTTAAACAGAACTACAATAATGGAGACTGAAGTAGTAATTTAAAAAATATATTGCAACATAGACTGGATGACTCACTGTCAATTCTACCAAACCTTTACAGAAGAACTCATATAATCTTCCAAAACAAAGAGGCTTTCATTCTAGAAAGCCAGCACCATGACCACACCAAAACAGGGTATGGCATCACAAATAGGTACAAACTCCTAGAGGCCAGTTTCCCAGATGAACACACTTGCAAAAATGATCAATAAAACCCTTACAAAAAAATTCAAGAACACCCAGAGGAAGCTCCACTCCCAGGCGCTCTAACACGCCCAGGATCAGAGGATCCCAGAATCACAGAGACAGCTTAACTCTGAGGAGTTCTGACATAACCAGGATCACAGGAAGGACAGGCTCCAGTCAGATTTAGCAAGGGCAGGTAGCACTAGAGATAACCAGATGGCTGGAGGCAAGAGGAAGAACATAAGCAACAGAAACCAAGGTCACTTGGCATCATCAGAACCCAATTCTCCCACCATAGCAAGTCCTGGACACACTATCACACCGGAAAAGCAAGATTCAGATATAAAATCACTTCTCATGGTGATGATAGAGGACTTTAAGAAAGACATGAATAGCACCCTCAAAGACATACAGGAGAACACAGCTAGAAGCCCTTCAAGAGGAAACACAAAAATCCCTTAAAGAACTACAGGAAAACACAAGCAAACAGGTGAAGGAAATGAGCAAAACCATCAAGAATCTAAAAATGGAAATAGAAACAATAAAGAAATCAGAAAGAGAGACAGCCCTGGAGATAGAAAACCTAGGAAAGAAATCAGGAATCATAGATGCAAGCATCACCAACAGAATACAAGAGATAGAAGAGAGAATCTCAGGGGCAGAAGACACCATAGAAAACATTGACACAACAGTCAAAGAAAATGCAAAAAGCAAAAAGCTCTTAACCCAAAACATCCAGGAAATCCAGGATGCAATGAGAAGACCAAACCTAAGGATAATAGGTATAGAAGAGAGTGAAGATTCCCAAGGGAATGGGCCAGCAAATATCTTCAACAAAATTATAGAAGAAAACTTCCCTAACCTAAGGAAAGAGATGCCCATGAACATACAAGAAGCCTACAGAACTCCAAATAGACTGGACCAGAAAAGAAATTCCTCCCGTCACATAATAATAAAAACACCAAATGCACTAAACAAAGAAAGAATTTTAAAAGCAGTAAGGGAAAAAGGTCAAGTAACATATAAAGGCAGGCCTATCAGAATTACACTGGACTTCTCACCAGAGACTATGAAAGCTAGAAGATCCTGGGCAGATGTCATACAGACCCTACAAGAACACAAATGCCAGCCCAGGCTACTATACCCAGCAAAACTCTCAATTACCATACATGGAGAAAACAAGATATTCCATGACAAAACAAAATTTACACACTATCATTCCACAAATCCAGCCCTACAAAGGATAATAGATGGAAAACATCAACATAAGGAGCAAAACTACACCCTAGAAGAAGCAGGAAAGTAATCTTTCAACAAATCCACACAAACCTAATTCTACCTCTTACAACAAAAACAACAGGAAGTATCAATTACTTTTTCTTAATATCTAAATATGAAAATTAATATTACCAACATAAAATATGAGGAATTAGAAATTTGTTGACTGTCATCTAATGGTCTCTCTAATTTGGTAATTGGAGAAATAGGTCCAATATTGTACAATCCATATACACTTTCAGCTTGTTTGTTCGTGACAGTGTCTTGCTGTGTATAACATAAGGGTCTTGAGATCTTGCTTCTCCTATCTCAGCCTCTCTATTAGTAGTATTGTTCATTTCATGTTTTTATACTATACTATGGTTTTCAGAACAGCTTACATATTTTAAAAGTATTTATATACCCAAAAGAAATGTAGACAATTAAATTGGAAGGGGGTTTGTAAGAGAACAACAAAGAGTAAGATTGAATGCTTTGCTGGAAGTTTGTAACTCTTGTATCAAGGTATCATAGTAAGAGCCAAGAGTTTAAGCTCTACTAAATACAAAACAAACAAACAAACAAAAAATTCAAGACCATATTATGTTCAGCCATCATGATTGAGCTGGTCTGACCCTGTGCAGGTTAGTTGAGTGCACGTGAGTCAATAAGAGTCATACAGCACATAAGTGACTTGGGGCAGAAATTGTACAAACAAAGCCCTCAGCAGGCAGAACTTCCCTTCACAAACATTTCAAAGAGGGCTGCAGAGATGGCTCAGTGGTTAAGAGCACTGACTGTTCTTCTGAAGGTCATGAGTTCAAATCCCAACAACCACATGATGGCTCACAACCATCATAACAAGATCTGATGCTCTCTTCTGGAGTGTCTGAAGACAGAGATGGTGTATTACATATAATAAATAAATAAATATTTAAAAAAAAAGAGTTCAAAGAAACTAGGAATAGCAACACACGTAAGACTGTATAAAACAAGCCTGCAATCGATATTACACTAAGTAGGGGAAACTGAGAGCATTTCCTCCAAAATCTGGCACAAGCAAGGGTGCCCATTCTCTCCAACAGTGCTCAGGGCTTTAGTTGAAATGATAAAAAAAATAAGAGAAACAGCACACAAGTAGGAAAAGAAATCAAAATGTTCCTATTTGCAAAAATAAAAACAAAATGAGAAACACTCTCCTATACTTGGAGGCTACCAAAGCCTACTAGAATCTTCTCATGACTTGAGGCTGTCACAAAGTCAACACACACAAAACCAGCAAGGAGTCAGCATCTGACCCGGGTGTCAATAAAGAATTGGCCAAGAGAATGAGAAGGAGACACCCCACTCATATTTATGTCAAAAATAAGTGCCTAGGAATAAATCTGACCAAGGAGATGAAAGCTTCTACATGAAAACTTGTGAAACAAAGATGACACTGTGAGATGCATGGACGTCCACGTCACGGTGACAGAGTTCGCACTGAGATGTGTGGTCATCCATGTCACTCACGGCTGACAGAGTTCACACTGTGAGAGTGAACACAGCACCAAGGGTGATCTACAGGGTCAATACCCCCCCAGTCTTCAGAGAAAGAAGACCAATCCTAAAATCCATATGGAAACATAAAATGACTCTGAACAGACAAGCCAATTCTTAGCAGAAAAGCAAAGCTGGAGGCACAGATCTATGGAAACAAACACAGTATGGCTCAGGCACAAATATAGTCCTGAAAATGAGCAGAATTGAAGACTCAAAACATGCAATTACAACCAGAGACCAAAACATGCAGGGAAGAAGAGAGAGCTGTTGTGGACTGTTTGGGAAATAGTAAGAGGTGTGCCCTTATTGAAGGAGGTGTTGTCGCTGGAGGGGAGCTTTGAGGTTTAAAAAGTCCACACCATTCCCAGTTAGCACTCTGCCTAATGACTGTGTCCCCATGATTGCTCAGTCACCATTCCAGCACCATGCCTGCCTGCCTGCTGTCACAATGTCCATGTCCCACATAAACTGTCTTCTAAAGTGGTCTAGATCACGATGTTATCACAGCAATAGAAAGGTAGCCAAAACAAGAGCCTTCTTAATAATGGTCTGTAGTCTCCACATTTGAACACACATCTGCATCTTACAGCTGGCACAGAATCCATCACATGCATCAAAGACCTGAAGCGTTTCAGATACTAGAGGAAAACACCTCAAGAAGCAGGCACAGGCGAGGCTTTTCTGAAGAGAACTCAAGTAGCACAGAAAGTAATTCCAATTAGCAAACAGGATTGCATGAATTAAAGTACCTGTATAACACAGGAAATGATTGATCCCTGACCGCCCTCCAAGACTGGCTGAAAGCTCACGAGGATTAGCTGTTCTGAAAAGACCTGGGCTCAGTTCCCAGCTTCCACACTGGGCTGCTCACAACCACCTGTAAATCTAGCTCCAAGGGCCCCATGCCCTTGTCAGACCAGCTCAGGCACATGAATGTATCTGTCAAACATTTACACAAACACATACTTTTTAAAAATTCTTTAAAATGTTTCAAATACTATTTCATTTAATGAGCCTGGATATTTTGCCTGCATATATACATATATATGTACATACAAGCACCCACACACCAGATGTGGGCCTGCTGCCTTTAGAGGCCAGCAGACATTGGATGCCCTAGAACTAGAGTTACAGATCATTTTGAGCAGCCACGTGCGTACTTGGCAATCAAAGTGGATCCTCTGGAAGAACAGAAGTGCTCTTAATCACTGAGCCATATCTCCAGCCCTACATCTTCTGTGTTTTTGGTTTTTGTTTGTTTGTTTGTTTTTGTTGGGGGAAAGTAATACTTACCAACTACAGATTCAAGACTTAATATGTAAACACTACAAATAATTTTTTAATTAAACACTAAAAAACAAAATGTCCCACTCAATAAATGGTATAATGAAGCAAAAATAAATAGTTCTCAAAGAAATAGAAATGGCTAATAAATACTTGACAAGCAGTCTGGGGACCCATATGACAGAGGGAAAGAGACAACTCTGTAAGTCTCCTTGACCTCCACATCTGCACTGTGGACAGGTACACCATCCTTCACACATGCAAAGATAAAGAAATAAATGTAATTTTGTTGTTGGTTGTTTTTAGAAAGTATCTGGCACCCCTAGCCACCAGAGAAATGTAAATCAAAGCTTCTTTGAGCTTTACCTCACCCCAACCAGAATAGCTATCATTAAAAAACAAGTAACAAATGCTGACAGGGATGTACAGAAGAGGAACACTGTTCACTGTTCAGAAATATAAATGTGTGCAGTAGCTATGGAAATCAGTATGGACATGCCTCAAAAAAAAAAAAAAACAAAGCTAAAATTAGAGCTACTGTATGATCCAATCATACAACTCTAACCTGGATAAGGAACTTCATGCATCTGTGAAAACAGATGCAACTAGAAATCATTATAGTAAATGCAATCAACTAAATACAGAAAAACAAATACTGGTATATCTACATGGAGATACGTAGAACCTAGATTGAGAATTGTGTTTATAGATATGTAACTAATTTATACACGTGCAGATACTAGATAGGGAGATGGCACACAGGCAATAAGATAGCAGAACAGGGGACCCATTGAGGAGGTCAGAAAACCAGCAAGGGGTGGGGAAGGCAGTGGGCAGGGACAGGAAGGAGAATAAGATGTAATGACACAAAGGGGTGAAGATTCACGGTAAGGAATGTCACTTTGCATGCTATATTAGAAATATAATTTAAAATGTACTAAGCCATTAATCAGTAAATACACTTATGTGCACAAAGGCCACATACCAGAGGTAAGCGTTTCACTGCGGCCAGGTACTGCAGCAGCCCCTTTGCATGGTAAATCGTAGGGTGTAACTCTGGGTTTGGACTTTGCCACTGTCTGTTCAAATCCTCTCCACTTAAGGAACAGCGGTGACTACACACATACAGAGACAGAAAAACAAAAGTAAGGATTCAAGGAAATGCAGACAGGGCCCAACTGAACACACATCTTATTCATTAAGTAAACTTGTATCTATCATTTGTTACATGGAAAATCCTGTCACATTTATATAACAGTGGTGATTTTGAATTTAAAATAGACTTTTGTAAGTTATAAAAACAGTATCAATTCTGGGCTTTTCTTCTGTACTGTATAAAATATATTATTAATAGGCCCATTCTCTCTTAACTAAATAGGAAATCACTCGCTACACTAACTCCACATGCTAGTGAGTTAGTATCTTGTTCAAACACTATGTGAGAAAGGCAAATATATGAAAATTATGTAGTCCTCAAGAAGTGTAAACACACTCTCCTTTCTTCATAGGAGCTATGCACTAGTGTTGTCAAGCACCAATCTAGAGCTACACGCTTAACAAATGAAGCAGGGTGTGTGTGCTAGGAGCTTATGTCCTGACATAGCTTTCTAAGACAACTCAACAAAGATTTTATGAAGTTACATTCCCATGGAGTCATATAACTAACACATGCATTTAAAAGTCTGATGTATTACCCACCAAAAACTTGGGTTTTTTCCCCTAGGGAAAAAAAAATTATCAATCCCATTATTTGAATTGATGTGAACACTATTAGATCAACAAATTAAATGCAGCCACTGTACCAACCTATGACACTCCTGTACCCACTGCTTAACTTACTTTCCATTGATGACACCATCTGGATTTAGCATGGGGACAATTTTAAAAATGTATGACTCCCGTAGGCTCTGGGCAGTTGGGCTGTTGCTCATGAGGTACTCCAGTGTTCCTTTCATGACCCAGCTGGCATTAGTTTCTCCAGGGTGTACCCGAGCAGACAAGAAAATGTAAGGGCGAGTTCCTAAAGTGCACACAAAAGCTCAATTAAAATGAACAGCTACTAAAATTTTGACTGGTGTTTCACTTAGGGGCTCTACAACTCTCCTCGGTTGTGAATTCCTATGGAAAGTTACTGTGCACACACAACACATATACTCTGCACTGGCCCTACCAAGAAAAAAACAAAAAACAAAAAACAGGAAATGCATGTAAGCTGTCACAACGTGGTAACATACAGCACAGGGAGCACTTGATTACTTCCTATTGACAAATGTAGCTTGAAAAAGGTTAGTTCTTGAGGGTAAGTCTAAAGTATAAAGTTGTGTTTCATAAACTCATGAAGAAAAGGGAAATATTAATCTAAATCCATACAAATGATAGCACAGAGGAACAGTGTGATACAGAAGCAACAGAGCCATCACTGTGCATTTACACAGTCAGCAACCACCACACACCTCAAGATACCTACGCGGACGCAGTGTCTTTCTGTCTCTCTGTCTGTCTGTCTGTCTCTCTCTCTGTCTCTGTGTATGTGTGTGTGTCTGTCTGTCTGTCTGTCTGTCTGTCTCTCTCTCTCTCTCTCTCTCTCTCTCTCTCTCTGTCTCTCTGTCTCTCTCTCATCAACAGTTGAACTGTATTCTTGTTTGCACTACCTTAGCAATTCTAAACTTTAGTGGAGAAAATCAAGTAGCTATTTAGTACTACCTATGAAAATATTTGAACTCTATAAATACTATAGTATTTTAGCTTCAGCATGATTTCTAGAAATAACAACTAAAGAATATGACTATCAAAGCAATCCTGAGAGAAAATCTCAGGTGACTTACGTTCCAGAGTGAGCAATGAGATATAGAGGAGGTCTGCGGCTAAGCACAGGACCAAGACTAGAATCCAAGTCTTCTCCTGACTGCTCTTAGAATCGTTTGTTATAAATACACAGAAAGCAAGCACAAGTGAGAGTGTGTGACATTTAGAGAGAAGAAGACGGACTTACTGAATTGACAGATGTGTTCATAATAATTGGACTCTGGCATTGCCGTTATGGTCACCAAAGGACAGCTGTTTCCAGACAAGGTCTCACACAACACGTCCTTTCGAAAATAGATTTGTTGAGGATTGTGTGCTGATTCCAATTTTTGAAGATGCATCTTGACAAAAATTTAAAAGCAAAGTATAGAATCATTTTAAAACTCCCTACTGCTGTATAAAAAACAGCAGTATCTAGAGATCCGCAGAGCTAGAAGTAAACCTGATTCTTAAAACTTACCTACAACCATCAATGCCAAGTAAAATACAACCATGAACATGTGAGGGGCAGGAGAAAGGTGGCACCTGCTAGTGACACACCACACCAGCAGGATTACCCTACGTGGAGTTGAAAGGTACCCTAGGTGGAATCAATATTCTAAATAAGTTCATATACATTCAGCTAAGGCTATGCTGCCAATCTGAGCTGTGAAAAAAAGTATTTGGTTTTCAAAGAATTTAGAATTTTGGACTTATAACTAAAGTCACATTAATCACAAGCTACAATTACAAGCCACAAAGTATGAACAATGCCTTCTGACTTACAGATGTGTGTGTGTGTGTGTGTGTGTGTGTGTGTTTGTGTGCGTGTGATATTTCTATTGTTCTATGAGTCCAATGACTGTGCCATGGGGCTGTCACTCAGTGCAGCCTTTCCTCTTTGCGCCGCAGGTAGATCTTCCTTCCACTAGAGCTGCCCATCTCCTTCCTGCATCTGGTCACCCTTCCATACCCTTGCCATTAGATCAGATAGTCTGTTGTGAAAATAAAATTCCTGAGCTGGTGTTTAGTCAGTCCACTCAGTTTCCTCAACTCTGTATAATACACACATTCACAAGCCACAGCTTTCTCACACACACTCTGAGGACCTAGAGTCTCAGAGTACAGAATGAACCTGGTTCTTATGCCAAAACATTAATTTTCCTACAAAAAAATTCAAAATGATTAAAAATGTGGCTTTATTTCCCTACTGTTACAAGATAACCTACTTGTTTTTACAAGATTAATATTATATTTATTATATGTATATTATTGTGCTTTTAGTTAAGCAAACTGAAATCTCATTTAGTTAAAATTTGTTCACAAAAAGTTGCAGAAGTATCAGTTTCTATATGTGAAATATGCAAATTTCCTTCCTAGTTCTTTTTTAAAAGTTCTTTTTCATTTGTGGAAGCACAGGAGTAGGTCCGTGTGCATGCAAATGAAGACAGAAGCTGACATGCATGTCAAGTATTAGTTGCTTCTCTAACTCTCCACTTTCTTTCTCTCTCCTGAGATAAGGCCTCTCAGTGAACCTGAGGCAAGCACCCAGGATCCAGTCACCTGAGCCCCTCACAGTGGAGTTCAGGGACTCACTGGATCACATCTGGTTCTCCTCTGCGAGTGCTACAGATGTAGCACTGTTGTGGTGCCAGCACTTCACCGTCTGCGCATCTCCTGGCTTTCAGAGTGACCACTTCATCACCCCTTCCCACCTGTAGTGTTTCCAACAAGTACTACATCTCTACCGATGTATATCCTATATTCTATGGATACATTTAACCAGAAGCAAATTGTACCAATTACCTGATACTTACTCGCAATACAAAACGATATTCACAAGTTTACCCTCAGGCTCTCTCACCTGCAGAGTTGAATATGTATACGGATAGTGATAGGCAAAATAGCAAACATCATCTTTATGCGGGAAGTTCACAGTGAAGGTGATTGTGTAGTAGGACTTGCCCTTCTGTCCACCCGCAGCAACGGAACTTCTTGAGAAGTGATTTCTGCGATTGAAAGGCAAAAGTACTTTATTTTCCATGCATAGACGTTCTGATTTCCTGTGCTAATTTTATTAAGTAGGATTTCAGAGAGAAAAAAGAAAAGCTCCAGTGGATAGTCTAACTGAACTACTTTATTCAGTAGACATTGTTTTAGTTGCTTTCCTATTGCCATCATAAGAGACATCATGGCCAAGACAATTTACAGAAGCAACAGTTTACTTGGGGTTAATAGTTTCAGGTTTGAATCCATCGCGCTATGACCATCACAGCAGGGAGCACGGCATCTGGCAGACAGGCTTGGTACTGAAGTAGCAGCTCAGAGTTAATGTCTCAATCCACAAGTATAGGGCAGACGCAGAGCATATTAGAGGTGGGGTGGGCTTCGGAGACTTCAAAGTCACACATTTTCTCCAAGGAGGCCGCACCTCCTACTCCTTCCCAAACAATTCTACCACCTAGGGACCAAGTGTTCAGATGCATGACCCAACAGGCCACCAACTAGGGACCAAGTGTTAAAATGCATGATGGTGCCAATGGGCCAACATCTGGCAGGACTCCTCTTCTCTAGACTGAGAGCGTATGAAGCTCATACTCCTCATCAATGACTCACGTCATCCATTTACCTCATCCACGACAGCTCCCTCTATCAGTTAACAGGCTGAGGACCACACTCCTGGTAGCCGAATCAGGCCACAGCACCCAGCACTTTACCGTACTTAGTGTTAAGATTAAAAAAGAAAACTTGCCAGGAAGGCTGCTGTTTCCCAATGCTTCCTGGAGTGGCAGGGGGGAATCTGCAGCAACACAGATGCTGTGCTCTTCCAAAATAAACCTAAGCTTGATTGTGCTTTTACAGCTAATGGACAGTGTGCGCCGTCTCAAAAAGATACATTTGTTAATAGCAAAGATGCAATCAGCAAAAGACAAACTTAAAACTCCTGTTTGAGAAAAAGGAAGCCTACTGATTAAAAAAAATTTAAGAGACATATTAACCTAGATTAAGTGTGACTTGTGATGAGCAAGAAAGATCAGTAGGAGCAAACAGTTTTAACACAGAATACTTTCAAGGGTGTGTTTTTTCCAAAAACTGTTTGTTCTTTTCTGTTAATAGTTCTCCAAATAAAACACACTTTCTAGGCTTTTATACTTAAAAAAATGTAATGTGTGTTCTTTCATAAAACCTAATGGGAAAAAAAAAAGTACCAAGCAACATCTACACAGCCCCTGGGAAAATCTCAACACTGACTAGATTACAGTAAAGAATTTTCTTATTTTTTCTGGTGTATGGTAATGGCAAGGTGGTTAGGTGGTCTTAAGGGGTCTTTGTGCTTTAGAGATAAGTATTTCTGGACAAAATATGATATCTGACAACTGCTTAAAAAAAATTCAGTATGTGGCCCACTAGCAAGATGGCTCAGGGGACAAAGGTAATTTCTGCCAAAGCTGGCAGTCTGAATTCATACCTAGAACCATGTCATGGGAGGAAAGACCCAAACACCAAAACTGTCCTTCCACCTCCACATGAAAGCAGTGGCAGGTGCACCCACCTTCCAACACTAGCCCCACAATATAAATAAATCAATGTTAAGGAACTTTCACAAGGGAGCTCTGAAATGCACAAGCAGAACTGACCGCATAACAGTAACTGTTCAAAGTGGGCAGTTTGGGACAACACCTGGGACAACATCCTGTTCATAGCCTTTAAAAGTCCATAAGTATTGCTGACATAGACATTTAAAGATACCCTGTCGACTTAATTTCTAAAGTTCTAAAAACTCTTAAAAAAAATAGGGCTTGCAGGCTGTTTATTCACACACTTACATATTCAAACTATTCTTCATTAACTTCATCACTGTATCTTGAACGGACAGATGCTGGCAAGTGCTAAGAACTAAGAAACATACAAAACAGTTTCTTCTCTGACTTGGCAGCTAAGTGAAGAGGTGCATTTGCCTGTAGTGCAAGTGGTTTCTATGTCCTGTGGATGTGTTTGTTTAATCCCAGGTGTGGGACAAGAGGCTGCTTCACAGCAGGTGATGATGATTTGCTTGCTACACTCGCTGGGCGTGACTTTTGCCAGCTGCAGAGAGTTTACTTCTGGGGACTCTGGGGAGGAAAACTCCAAGAGGCCTGGGAAGGAGGCTGCTGCTGCTGCCCCTGCTGCTTCTGGTTGCTGCTGACGCTTTTTGTCAAAGACAAGATTGTGAGAAACGAGACAAGAGGAAGAAACTGGATATTCTGAAGACGAAGAGCGGACTTGCACCAAGGAACTCAACACCCCTAATCAGCAGGAAGAAGCCTAAAGAGGTCTAGGTCCCTTTTCCCCTCTAACCTTGTTTCTCTCCTACCTAGTGTTGAGGGTTGGAAGGGATTGGGATAGAATAAGGGTTGGAAGGGAA
>JADRCD010208566.1:0-12839 GCA_019843815.1 Montemys delectorum | reverse complement strand
ATGAACCCATGCACCTATGGTCACTTGATCTTTGACAAAGGAGCTAAAACCATACAGTGGACAAAAGACAGCATTTTCAACAGCTTTATAGGTATTATGATTAACATTTTAAAAACTTCCTTTTGAGGCTTTAATAATCTTTTTTTTTCCATTTCTTTGGTTCCAAATAATTGTTTCTCTTAAGCCTGGATCTCTGTCAGTATTTGTATCATCTACTAGCTTTTCCCCTTGTTTTTTTTTTTCTGTATATTTTGGTTTCTCCGTTGTTGTTGTTGTTGTTGTTGTTGTTGTTGTTGTTGTTGTTGCTGCTGCTGCTGCTGTTTTATTTTTTGTCATATGTGAACTTTTTTCTTTATGGAAATTTGAACAGTAAGTGTAAAATGATATTATGCTTACCATTCTTTACCTTGTCAGAGACATATTTGTATCTGGTGAGCAGATAAATATCAAGCAGATGACTCTCGCCCCGCGGAGGGGAAGGCTGGTCTGTTTCCTGTGTGCCTCTTATACCCCCTATGCCCTTTGCTAGAACATAACATTTTCCAGCTTCCATCTGAGGGTCTGGCCTTCTTACAAGAGCTCTTTCTCCTCGTGAACTTTTAGCTCTCATTTATCTCTCAGCATCAAGGAACAGCAGGTTTTGTTTTTAAAGAACATCTGCTTTATCTGTTTGTCTCTTTAACCTGTTAAGTGACAGCATTCTGCTTCCTCCGCTGTCTGTCTTGCTGTGCACATTTGCAACTCAGGAGTCAGAAGCTCCCTTCAGCGAAAGCTGACAGCAGAACCATGAGCTCTTGTCAATGTAGCCGCCTTTTCTCCAAATGCTGGGTGTTTTCAAGCCCTGGAAATATTTTTTTTCATGAATTCGTTTTTACCTCTGCTCTTTCAGACATTTATTTAACATGTATAGTAAATCGCCACTGGAAGTCCATTTAAATTAGTCATTCCATGTAGCTGCTGAAAGTTGTAATATGTTTTAAATAATCCCGTTTGTTTTTTTTTAATCAGTACCCATAAATATCTTACACAATATTTGTGAACGTTAGTGTTTTAACTGTGCATTTAACCCAGAACAGTGCTGTCCGACATGTAAACAATGTATATAATTTTAATTTTTCTGATAACCTTACTACATAAATTATAAGATGTAAAATTATATTTAATAATACATTTTAGTCTATTGAAATTGTCTATATTTAAAACTACTGTTTACCATCCTCCCAGGTGGCCACTGTATTGGAAATGCCTAGGTAGAAGTTGGAGAATACAAGGAAAATGTGACAGCAGACATATTATAGACAAATATGAGTGGTGATAGTGGCTGGACAATTCTGATTATCTCAATCTGAGATACAAATGGGTCTCTAGATGCAAGAATGACATTTCTTCATGTTTCATGTTACAGGAAACATGATTGTATAGAGATTCTTGGTTTTGTTTTTTTTTTGTTTTGTTTTATTTCTGTTTATTTTTTTTTGAAACAGCTCTATAATCAATTGCCCTGTTTTGTTACAAAAGTATAAGATCCAGTGGGAAGCAGGGTTTAATTTTTTCCCACCAAGAGGAGGGGGGTCTCTCCTGTATCCTGAAAGCCAGAATCCAGGCTTGCAACTCGGGCTCAGTTAACTATGGTAACCTCCTGAGGAGTCAGCACATGAAACACTGAAACAATTGAAAAACACGTACAAAGTGGTTGAACATACTTGCTGAGGTAACACTGAATGTAAACAAGACAGGAGGTGCGGGTAGAGATGAGGGTGGGGAAGGCCTTGGTCTTGAGTTTCACCGTATCATTCAAACCAGACAGTTTTTGTGTTGTCAATGCCATTTAAATGGATGTTTCTTAAATCTACTTTATTCAGGTTTATTTTAGTTCCTATTATATTTCAACTTTTCCCATGAGTCTCTGATTTCTAGTCATGTGTGAATATATGAATTCCCTACTTAGCACAGCATGATTGATTTGTGTACATATCTAGGAGCCAAATGGCCCGAGTTTGAACCCTGGCATACACAGTAGAAGCCAGGACTTTGACACATTATTTTAAACATTTTTCCCTTAGTTGCTTCCACTATCAAATAGCCATGGCAACTGGACCTTCGCTTTGGCTGTTAGAGAGACTCAGATAAAGCACACATTATATTATAGACGCTAATTGAACATCTTTCTCTTTATAACTCTAGTCTTCTTGTTAATAACAGAAAACATTTCTTAAATATCTGCTGAATACTAGGCATATTTAATTTTTTATGTTTTTATTTTCTAAAAATTATCTTGAGGCAATGGATCAATTGATGTGCTTACATGTGAGATGTTTTGTTATCATGAGCAAGATCCAGCATTTGATTCCAAGTGTCACAACAAAACCCACAGAAAAATAGGTAAAGTAATTTTTTTGGGGGGGAGGTAGTTCAAGTAGTTCAAGACAGGATTTCTCTGTCCTAGAACTCACTCTGTCGACCAGGCTGGCTTTGAACTCAGAAATCTGCCTTCCTCTGCCTCTCAAGTGCTGGGAGTGTGTCATCACTGCCCAGCTTAAAGTAATCTTAATAAATGAAAATAATTGTGCTCCATTCATGCAGTCTGGGGGGTTATGTTACTCTGGGGCTGTTTCTGAGGAGAAACTGAGTAAAATCTATTTACTCTGTGTAAAGCACTGACAACAACCAAAGACAGATTCCATCCAAGTCTGAGTCAGCGAACCAACAGCTTCACTGGGGTGCCTTCCAGGAAGCTACTGGAAAAGGTCAACCCAGCAAGGATGGCAGCTAATGAACTTTGTGACCCTGCAGTACTTTGACTAACCTTGCCCAACTTGAAGGCAGATCTGGTGGTCTGAATTATCTCATCTCAGCAACAATATTTACTGCTTAACGTAACTCTGAGAAGAGCCTTGTGAATGTCTTTAACTTTCAGGAATTTCTAAGTTTCTTTTATTTATTTATTTATTTATTTATTTACTTACTTACTTACTTAAGCCGTTTTTGTTTCAATTCCTTCCTGGGTCTTAGGAGTTCTACTCCATTCTCCAGGACAGTCTGAAGTTACACGACATACAATGTATGCACAGCTTGCAAGCATAACACAACATACAATGTATGCACAGCTTACAAGCATAACATGCCGTGTTTTGTTGTTGCTGTTGCTATTAAGTTTCAGACAGTATCTTGTGTTTTGATCTTAGTATAGGCTTACGTTTTAATCTCAGTATACAAACTTAAAGTGTCTTCCAAGTGATTTATCTGTAAGTAATAGAACTACTTATTGACGTCATTGTGTCAGGAATATAACCCAGTAGGCCCTTCTAAAAATATGGAGACAGCATGATATATAGGTTGAATTAGTAACAATATCGTTCTGATAAGAGCATTACTATTTGTTTTTCCAAGATAAAGAAATTGGTTCAAAGAAGTTGAGTTTATCTACAACTTTGCAACTGATATGTATTATGTTACATACTTTATTTGATAATAAGTTCTGTTTTTCTGCTAAATCATCTTTTTAATATAGAATTGAATGGATGCTAATCACTTGGCCTATAGTTTATAGAGGGGATCAGCCAGTATCAGAACCATCCCTTATATAGTCATAGAGGTTAAGCCAACCATCAAAGAATGGCCACAGCATAAATTTATTTCATTTCACTGATATTAACTTTTCCTTCAATCTCTCTTTCATTTCCCCCTTCTTTTTTTCTCAAGATCATAAGTATTTAAATAACTATACATTAGTCATTATTTAAATAACTTTTATCTAAAAGAGTTCTAGAAGTTTACTTTAAGTAAATTTGAAAGGCAAGAACTGAGATTACTCTCTCTGGAGAGTTATTTTTAAGTTCCCACTCTTGCTGTGCCAGCCAAGTCAAGTAAGATCAGTTTGAGCGCAAGGCATTCACTTTCTTCTTCTTTTTTTATTTTTTATTTTTTATTACATGTTTTCTTTATTTACATTTCAAATGTTATCCCCTTTTCTCTTTCCCCTCCAAACCCCCCCATCTCATCCCCCCTCCTCCTGCTTCTATGAAGGTGTTCCCCCACCCACCCACCATCTCCTGCCTCCCTACCCTGGAATTCCCCTACACTGGGACATCAAGCCTTCACAGGACCATTCATTGATGTCCCACAAGGCCATCTTCTGCTACATATGTGGCTGGAGCCATGGGTCCCTCCATGTGTACTCTTTGGTTGGTGGTTTAGTCCCTGGGAGCTCTGGAGGTACTGGTTGGTCCATATTGCTGTTCCTCCCATGGGGCTGCAAACCCCCTCAGCTCCTTGGGTCCTTTCTCTAGCTCCTCCATTGGGGACCCCATGCTCAGTCCACTGGCTGGCCATGAGGCATCTGCCTCTGCAACTTTCAGTCACTAGCTGAGCCCCTCAGGAAACAGTCACATCAGGCTCCTGTCAGCAAGCATTTATCGGCATCTGCAATAGTGTCTGGGTTTGTGGGATAGATCCTCACATGGGGCAGTCTCTAAACTTGCCCACCCTTGTCTCAGCTTCACACCTCATCTCTGCATTCCCTCCCATGGGTATTTTGTTTCCTCTTCTAAGAAGGACCAAAGTATCCACACTTTGGTCTTCCTTCTTCTTGAGCTTCATGTGGTCTGTGAATTGTATCCTGGGTATTCCAAGCTTCTTAATGAGACTCTCAGACTTTCAGGAGTGAGACTGACAGACCTTACTCAATGATCCTGGTAATTACATAAGTGAAATGAATCTGTCAGGAATGGAAGCCAAAAGACTATATATTGAGGGGTTGAAGAGATGGTTGAGGGGTTGTATGTGAATTCGGTTTCAGATCCACAGAACCTATATAAATACCTTTTGAACATAAAGCTTTCTTATTCAGCTTTGGAAAGCAGAGACAGGGGATTCCCAGAGCAAGTTGGCTTAGCAAAACTACCCCATGGATTACTTTCTTGGGTTCCATTGGTTGGAATACTACACTCCTTGCTTTTGTCTTAGGCTAGAACTAGGCTTCTCTTTTGGAACTGGTCTAATGCTTGAGTATGTTTGACTCACATTCTGGAAGCTAAAACTCATTTCTTGACAACTAACCACAACTGACAGGAAGTGAATATTGCTTCATTCCAAGCAAAACACTGTTGTTCTGGACAGCCACTGTGAGGACCTGGTATTATTCTCATATCAAGGAGGAAACTAAGGATCAAAGAGCTGTAAGATGACGTCACATGGATTCACACAAATATGCCCAAAGGTGCTACATTAGCCCGTAGACACATCATCTGCAGTAACTTCCTTCACACTGAATATGTATATTGTCTTCAAAAATGACTGATTGGGAGGTTTTTCCAGTTTATCTTAGAAGAAATTGGTATACCAATTATGAATAATATCTTAATGAACACTTAACTAATTTATATGAAATAAAGGACAAGTGAAAGTTAAAATGTTTATATTTAGATTTTAGTTCAAAGTAGATTTTTATTTAAATGCATCATGTTAAGAAAATTAATTGTAAATAACTCTTGGATTTGTGACCTCTACCATGAGTCCACTTAAAGGTTTAATTAACTTAAAAGCATGACAACTTATTGTTTCTACATTTCCATGGAATTACTAGGAAGTTGTTCTAGAACTTGCCTGGGCTTACATGTGAGATATGTCCTTAACTCTCAAAGATGTTTAAACAAACCTTAGAGACAAACCCTTAGCTTGAACTTTAGCCCCATGACTTATACCACCTTGATAACCTCTTGCTGGTTGGTACCACCATTTACCAGATTTCTGTTTCTAAGGCCAGATTTTCATTCTTAAGCTATCTCTCTTGCAAGGATGGATTTTATCATAAGCAGTCATGCATCTTCTAATTCTCTGCAGAGGTTAAAACCAAATACCCAGATCTAGGATTTTATTTGGTTCATTTTTGGCCTTACACATATCATAAGAAATATTTTGATAATTTTTCCCTCTGTGACACAAGATGGGTAAACATTTGACTCACCTGTAATATTTATTAGCCATTTTCTTGGCTTTTCCATGGAGATTTCTTGCTCCCTTCCAAGCCTCCACTTACTACCAGTGTCTAAACCATTGCTACATATTTTGTTTTGGAGATGAAAACCCTTCAAAGAGCCTGAACTAGTGAAGAATTTGTGAAGAAACAGAGAAATTGTGAATGTTAATTACTAAGGGATTTATTAGAATTTTATTCTGAATTACTTGGTCTAGGATTTAAGGAGAGGAAAGATGCCTAGGCAAGGGCAAACAATGGTCTAGTGTCTAAACTACAAGGTGACCTTAGGTAGGGAACAAGAGGCTTAGAAACTACATTCAGCCTCAGTTTCATCATTTAAAAGAAATGAATAAAAATAAATATCTAAATAAATATAGTATCCATAGGATTTTTGCGTGAACTGAAAAACACATGAAGAGTATTTAGTGTGTCATAAAACATGTGGTGTAAATTAATATTCTTAAAAAGTTGTGCGAGAGAAAGGACTGAAGGAGCTGAAGGCATTTGCAGCTCCATAGGAGAAACAACAATATGAAACATTCAGACCCCCAGAGCTCCCAGGGACTAAACTACCAAACAAAGAATACACATGGAGAGACCCATGACTCCAGCTGCATATGTAGCAGAGGATGGCCTTGTTGGACATCAATGGGAGCAGAGGTCCTTGGTCCTGTGAAGGCTTTATGCCCAATGTAGGGGAATGCCAGGATAGGGAAGCTGGAGTAGGTAGGTTGGTGAGCAGGGGATGGAGGATGATGGAATAGGAGGTTTCCAGAGAAGAAATCAGGAAAGGGTATAACATTTGAAATGTAAATAAAGAAAATATCTAATAAAAAAATTTAAAAAGTTGTGTTATAAGTCTTTTTATAGATTATTTCTTCAGCTACTGTTAGGTTATGATCTTCCAACATTGCCCATTTAGTAGTATACTTTCATTACCTAGTATTATAGCCCCATGAAAGATTTCCCCTTTCTACAAATGGCTAGGAGAGTCATATGGTTCTAAATGAGGACAATCAAAATCATAGATTTTTATATGACAATAGAAGTCATAGATTTTCTGACATGTACTCCTCATGTTCATCCCATGTAACTTTCATCTCTGTCTTCTGCTGTCTATTAAACTATTAATTCATAATAAAACTCTATTTCTAAACCATCTTAGTTAGGAATTTAATTTCCTAGACTATAGACATTAAGGAAAATTTCACTAATTTCTTCTTGCTTTTTTGTAAGAATTGCTTACATTTTTCTTGCTTTATCTTTAGCTGCTTATTAGAATCTGAGTTAAGCTCTTATGAGTCTCCTCAGATGTATTCGTAATGCTGACAATGGAATAGTGATAACTGAGCTTGAGATGAATTCCTAGAAATCTTTAAATTGCTGTAAAGCAAGAGTAAAGAATCCTTAGGTCATTAAGAAAACAGAAAACCTGAGTTTTCCAGGATGCTATTTGTAGCCCTTTTAACCCTTATGTTGCCATGTTAGCCTCGTCATTTGGCTCTAGCTATTTTAGCTTTTCTTTTCTTTGGAACTTTGGTGTTTTTCTTTCCTGGATGTATTTGTACCCCTTCTTTCCCTCTTCTTCTTCCCTTTATTTGCACAATGATCTGGTGAGAAGTGTTTCAGTCTAGTATCTGTTCCTGTCCCAGTCACTCTTCATTTGACTGATGCCAGCTAAGTTTTCACTTATTCAAAATTGATCTAAACTTGGAGCAAACAATATTTCTTGATAGCAAACCTGGGGTTTGTAACAACATTCTGGTGAAATTCTCATGGCCATGTTTGCTAGAGCTTTCCTTTGCACCAAACTCTTATTCTTGAGTTTTTCAACACTACTCTTGTTCAGGACTCTGCACTATGCTAACCAAGACTGAACTATCCATCTCCTATTTGGCCACACACAAATAATTTGTAAGTACAGTAGATTTTATCAAGAAGAGACTTATAGGGCAGCAATAATGCCCAAACTATTTAATGATGCTCTTAATCTTTTGGCTGCCAGTCACCTGTTAGGAATTCGTGGCACCCACATTTCAATGTTTCTAGTTTCTGATTGTGTTGGCTTGCTCTCGGTCCTCTCATCACATTCTATGTGCATTAGTCTTTATCCATTTAGGGGTCTAATTCTGCCTTTTCTGTTTCATGCATTTCTTTTTAAAAACGTCTTTTAGGGCTTTTGAGTAAAAATTAAGCCTTTTGTTCTTGGTATCATCCTTCCACATCATGTCTTCAGGGCTCACACATCTAAAAGAGAATACCAATGTATTTTTCTAAATGATGATAGTTTTCTCCCTATGGTACTTCTGAGTCAGCTGGTAACATTACAATTTATTTATCCTGCCACCCTTGCCTAAAGAATAAATGAGTGAAGGTACTTGGGGAATTTAACTTCTCTGGGGAAAGCATGTCTGACAGGGAAGGAATCCTGCAATATGATTTTTTTTAAAGGTGTTGATTATATCGGTAAGGCATAACCCAGTTGCCTTGGTACACAGGATCCTGTCAAACAAGGCTAGATTCACTGTATTTGCAAAAACCTATTTCTTTCTACTCAATTTCTATTCCCATGGTATTCAGAAATCCTGCTTCTTCGAAACTTGGATAAGTGTGTTTGAATTACACTTAGGTCTACTCCATTAGTTCTTGGTTCATTATCATTCTGAACATATGCATTCGTTTCTACAAACAAAGAAGGTGGTTTTCTAATAGTGAAGCAATGGATAGGAAGTTAAATGATAATGCAACGACCTCAGTCACACCATGGAAGATTATAGGAAGTCATGTTGCTGGTTAAAGCTTGTCTTATCCCCGGGAACAACTCTGATTTCTTTTTTTTTTTTATCTTTATCAATTTGCTATACTCGAACAAGGCAACTTTATCATAATCCAAATGATTGGGAAACACTTTGGCTGAAGTATTAAGCAGTATGTACAAAAAAAGAAGCCACTGAGGGCCAATTCCTATTTAAGAGCAGTGGAAGAGATATCAAGAAACTTGTAAACTGTGATGCTCTTGTGCTTGTAGTTAGGATTTAGGGGACAGTAAAAGCAGCATTAAATATTGATGAGGAGTATGCTTCTTTTATGTGCACATATATGTGAGCTGCATGTGTGCATATGTATCCATTTGTGACTTTCTGTGGTTACACATAGGACAATTAATCCTTGTTCTGTCTCCCCACCCTCATCTCTTGCCACTTCCACGCAGTAACACTGTTTGTTATCTATGTTCTCTTATGTAACATGTACATACCATACACTCGAAATCCAAACCTGTTCTCAGGGTAGCTCTCTGAACTCCTTCAATATATTCCTTGGAGTTAAATCCTCCAAGAGCCTGATTGAAGGTTACACTAACACAAAACTGCATTAATTCTTCCTCCTCTCCCTCCTCCTCCTTGTTCTTCTTAAAACAAAAATTAGGTGTTGGCTTCAATGAAAGATATCCCCACAGATTCAAGGAACACTTGGTCTGTAGTCAGTGGGACTAAATGGAGGTATTGTGGTCTATTTGGAGGAAGTGCATCTCTGGAGGTGGGCTTTGAGAACCTGTAGCAGAACCCATTTCCAGGTTGCTTTTTCTGCTTCATGTTTGTGGCTTAAGATGTCATTTCTCAGCTTCCTATTCTAGCTGCCTTCTGCTAGGTCTCCAGCACCATTACGAACTCTGGCTGGGATCATGAACCAAAGTAAGTTCTTCCATTGGCCACTTTGAGGCATGTCATTTTACAACAAATAAAAATAATTACTGTAAGTAGGCTTTATCATCTTCATCTTCATCATCATCATCAGTGATGATAGGTAGTAGTGGTGGTAGTGGTGGTGGTGGTAGTGTGTGTGTGTAATATGTATGCTTGTGTGCAAGTGTCATGGTGTTCATTTGGAAGAAAAAGGACAACATTTGGAAGTCAGTTCTCTCCTTGTAGCCTGGTCTTTGGGGATCAAAATCAGGTTGTCAGGCATGGGTGGCTAGTATTTATCCTTGCTTACTCATCTCTTTGGCTTTTAATGCATAGATTTTAATTTTTTCTCCTTTCACAGTTAACTAATATCAACAAAGAGATCTCATGGGTTCATGTTAAGAATGGTTTGTAACTGACTTACATCCTTTGTGAGAGTCTCCCATTTTCCTCCACCCAACCAACATTGTATTTATGGCGAACAGCTGTGAAAATGCCCCATCTAATTTTCTCCTTAGTCCCTTGCTGATCACATTTCCCTGTAGAACTCATATTTTTATGAGGATTCTACTAAAATTACTAAACTGGCTCCAGGAAGGAAATGGGATGCTGGTTTATACCCTGGTAAAGGCAGAGTGACTTACGGCGAGACACAGATCTTCAATAATCAGTTTTTATCTTTCCCATGAAAATTACTATAGGAGTTCAAAACTTCTGTTTTGCAGTTTTGAGAATTTGGTCCCGGAGATGTAGTAAAAAAGAATTGCAGTGTGTGTGGACTCCAGATTATTGCTACTGAATTGAAATATTGCCACAAGTTTGTGATATGTGATTGGTACCAATTCCTTCTTTGTGCAGTTCATGACATTGTTTAATTTATTTCACATTCTTAAAATTCATTCTAAAATGTTCTTTTGAAATATTGATTGCCTCCAGTGAGGACCATAACACAAAGCAAATATTAGTGAAGTATATTTGGAGGATTTCTGTAGAAGGCCATTTAAATTTTCATAATATGATTTACTTTTATTATTTTTTGAGCATTTTATATGCATTTTGATCATATTATCTTCAACTTTGTCCTGTAATTCTTCCCAGATCCATCATCACTTACCAGACCCAATTACTTGTCCAAACTTTTGTTATTTTTTAATAAACAAATAAGTGCATTTTGTACTGCTGTTAACATTATTGTTTTTAGCTATCTTATTAGGTTCCTATACCTCTACCTCCCTTCCAACCCCCCCCCAACAGTAGGTGGGAGAGAAAAAAGGTTAGAGGGAAAAGGGAACATAGACCTCTTTAGGTTCCTTCCTGTTGATTAGGGGTGTTAGGTTCTTTGGGGCAAGTCCAATCTTCACCTCAAGAATATCTCCAAATTCTTTTTCTTGTCAAACCACAGCAGCCACCAGGAACAGCAGGGACAGCAGCAGGGCCAATAGTAGCTGCTAAAAACCCTCTTATGGGTCTCTGATTTATACCCTCTACAGAGTTCTCAGAATTAAACTATCTGCAATTGCTAAATATCACAGCTCTGCTAGAGCATGAGGCAAATCATAATCACCTGCTATGAAGAAGCCTCTTATCCCACACCTGGGGTTAAAACAAAAACATAGTCACATAACATAACTGGGTTTTTAAACAAACCACAATTTTCATTACATACTGCCAGCATGCTTGTGAGTGTGAGACTATACAATGGAGCATGGCGGGGTCATACTCTTACAGGAAACTGACTCTTTTTTCATCTCAAACACATTTGTCCATAGCATCCCAATTAGGAGTGGGGGGAGGGTGGTTCAAGACCTGATCTTGTTCAGGTTTTGAGGAGGCAAACACATCTGTGAGTTCACATGAGCATGAATCCTTTGCTGTCCAGAAGACACTGTTTTGTTCTGATCCTGCCTCAACAAGTGTGTCAGTGGTGATATAGGTGTTCTGTGTGTGATTAGGCACTCTACTGACACTTACTCTTTGGACTTCAACCAGTCTCTGAATTAATTGTACATAGGATCTTCTCTAACAAGGTCAGAGAACTGCATTGATGTGTGGGCATAGGTACAATAATTTAAAGGGCAGGTTGATACTCTGAACATTGTTGTTTTTTGATATGTATGCTATTATGTGAATACAAATTATTCACAAACAAATGATGCCAGGATTCCTTAATGAAATTAACTTGAACAATGATCATAAGTACCCATGTTCCACAATTACTTTCATACACACACACACACATGAGTGTGAGAGAGAGACAGAGACAGAGGGACAGAGACAGATAGAGACAGAGATGAAGTGGATTCACATTAAGAAGAATATAGCTCAAATAAAAATGTTGTCATTAGGTATACCTGCCTTATTCAAATAATGTCTATGTTCCTATTTCTCAAATTTCTCAGCTTTTCTTAACAGCAATTTTATAATGGATCTCTAACTGACACTAAAGAGCTTCCATATCTTTTTAAAATATGAAAAAAAGTCTCTAAAGGTGAAATAGTGATGATATTCATATCTTGAAGCCAATCAACTATTCTGGAATTGGATTTGAGACCCACCCAACAGGAGGATAATCATGACTGATACTGGAGACCTAGCCAGCTATTGCAACTTTAGTAGACCAGCATAATCCTAACTCCATTTTAAAATGTATCATTATACCCACAGATAAGAATAGCTCTCACCCTTCATCAAAAACCATTCTCTTTACAGAAATTAGAGATAATTAAAGAAAACCACAGTGGACTGCAGAGATTGACAGATTGTGAAGGACTCAAGCCTCAAGAAAAACATCTTTAACACAACTCCTTTGCCTGGGGATCAAGGAATACAGTAAAAGAGGGGTCTGAGAGATTCCAAACAGAGACCCAGGGAGTCTGCTGTAAGACTGTGTCTCTCAGACATTTTCTGGCCTAGACAAGACCTGAATTATGAGCTTTTACATATTTAAGAGAACAATGAAAACTGATGCTGATGAACACCAAGGAAAGAAGTCTGTCAGCTGTGTTCACAAGATCCCAGTTCCTGCTTGTGATGATTTTTGACCCCGGATAACTTTCCAAAGGGCTTCCAGTGATACGCTAAGTGAAAATGGGCTCCTAGAGATACATAAAAGTTCTCTAGTCACACCTTAAATGAAGCCATTTACCATGAAGCTCCTTTTCATGCTGTGAATACAAATA
>JADRCD010208565.1:1618-14170 GCA_019843815.1 Montemys delectorum | reverse complement strand
CAGCAAACACTTTACCACCTAAATAGCTCCCCAGCCCATAAATAAGACTGCTTATTTAGTTAGTAGAACCCAATAGCATCAATAGCATGAAAGTACAGTTTAGGAAAGAAAGGGATTAATTAGACTTTAAGAATAAAATTTTGCTCATCAAAGACTAGTACAATAAAAATATCATGGCCACCATGCACAGGATGGGCGCTATCAACGCACTGAAGAACTTAACCCTACAACATACACTATCGCACAGCTGAGTACCAAGAAACCTAAGAAAAACAATGCAAAATACTTGACAAACGTTTCACTAAAGATGATATACAGGCAGCACTTGGGAGGCAGATCAGGCGGATTTCTGAGTTCTAGGACAGCCTGGTCTACAGAGTAAATTCCAGGACAGCCAGGGCTACACAGAAAAACCCTGCCTCAAAAAAAAAAAAAAAAAAAAAAAAAACAAGAAAAAAAAAAGATGATATACAGGTGGCAAAAAAAAGGGGTGGATGTATAGAAAAGATACTATCTAATGCGATTATTCATTAGACTCAGGCAAACTATGGCCACATGCGGGACCAGTCTGCACTCACTAGAGTGACCAAAGCTTCAATACCTGAGCCTAACACAATCAGTAACAACTTTACTGTTAAAAACTAGGGAGCATTAAACAAAACAACTGATAAATTAGGCACATAATATTAAATACTTCTTCACAATGGAGAAGTGAAAACATTATAAAATAATCAAAAAAATGAAGCTTTGAAGTGTTAATGGGAAATGAAGGACAGTGGGTTGCTTCATCTTGATAGACAAAGAATTCCTACAAACTATTTTAGCTCAAAAGAAAAAAGGCCACAAAGAAAAATGTTCACAACAACAGTATGAAAATATGTCCCTCCTCCTATATTAGCAAGGAAAGGAAAAGCAACTACATCATGTTCATGAGTTGGCAAAATTCTGACAATCCTATACCACTACTAAAGGATATAACTGAATTAAAATGCAAATAAGTAAGTGTTGCTTTGAATGGAGCTGTATAATATATGAACCCCCTAAATTAATTCCTAGTTGAACACTATTAAAACATTGTAGACGTCTATTCAAGTGCTCACTCAGAATTCTCAGTAATATTTAAACTCAGCATGGTAAAGTATGAAGGTCATTCCATTACTCTTAGGCCTAATGGCTAGTACATTGGTCATTTGGCGAAAAAAAAATAGTTCCAGTTATTCAGAAAAAATATGCTACTAACTCAGAGGCATAACTGATAATCCTGGGACACTTCATTATTTATTTCATTATTTAAAGAGTGAAATTAAACCACAAAGTTACCAGCTGAAATCTGAACAAACTTCTTTGTTTTAAATAATTACACACTGGGGAAATCATTAGATATACATTTTTTTTAAAGAAAGAAACAAAGGCACTGAAAAAATGCCACGTTTAATTATAATCAGTGTGAGGAGAGCAAAGAAAACTGAATGTAACTTAAGTAAAAAAACGAATTGGAAAATTACATTTGTAAGGTATGTGTCAGAAAACTGCCTGCCTTAATACCTGAGAAGCTCAAACACATTATTTCAGATTGGAAAGGGGTAATGTAATGAGAACAGGTAATTACCCCAAAGAAAAGTTTTTAAGTGGCCAGCAACCACTAAAAGATATTCTTTCTGACTTCTGATCAAAGCAATGTAAATAAAAGTAATGGTGTACTGATAAGATTGGCAAAGGGGAAAATGATCAAAATCTGTAACAAGAAAAGAATAATTGGGCATTTATGATTGACTGATGAGCATTTCAGTTCCTCAACTCTCATGTGTAAAGGAAGACAGGAGTGACAGGGAAAAGCCATAAAGGAATGAAGGAAAGAGAAAAGAAAGGAAGAAAGGGGAACACAGAAATCAGCATTATTTAAGAAAGAAATGGACTAAAAAGGCAATAAATAATAACCTTTTTATATTTGAATATTTAAAAGATTAATATTTAGAAGCAGTAAATATGAACATTGAGACAATGTTAATATATCAGTATGTGTTTCAAATTCTACCAGCATCCAAGCAAACAATTAGTTGTAATGTATAAAAAAAGGTGCCCAGAGAGATCTCTCCACTGAGAAAAGTTCCACCAGCATCTAAGCAAAGAACGCTGGCTGCTTTTCCAGAGGATACAGGTTTGATTCCCAGCTAGCTCCTGTCGGGGTAAATGTTAAAAATGAATCCACCCCACAAACTTTCTCCCACCGGACCACGTTCTAGTACCCGTACCAGATGGCCACAACACTACGTCCTGGCGGGCTCGTGCTGCTCTTCCCCAGCTAGCGGCCTTATCTTGCTTACATACAACGTTCTACACCCCCATAAACAGTATCTAGCGCCTAGTGCCTGGTAAAGCATGACTCTTAAGGCTTAATTATCCAATCAGGTTTGTATATCAATAAGAACACAATTTACAAGATGCCAATACAATAATTTCAAAGCCAAATGATAAAAACAATGTTATAACCCAATTATTCTAACCTTGTAATATTTTTAGCCACCTGTGGCTGACTAAAGCCACACAGGGTCTGGATCGTCATCTTCACCAGCCTCCATGATGATTTCTTCTCTCCCTTCCTCCCTTCTCCTTTTTCACTCCTAGAACTCTAGCTCCGCCTCTCTATTCCTGTCCAATCACAGCCCTGTCACTGCTCTACTATGATTGGACAGAGAAAATGCTGCAACAAGCTCCCTCGTAGTGACTCAACCACCTGTAACCCCAGGAGGACCACAGGCACACAGCTTACATACCTGCAGTCAAAACATCCAAACACATAAACAAACAATAATAAGACATTCTAAGAAAAGAAAGGGGCAGAAGACAGCAAAGCAATAAGCCTCATCCCAAGTGGGTGAAATGAAAAACCATAAGATTCTTAAGGTAGGTTAAAAAGAGACGATTCGAAATTAAATATTGTAATAGAGGACAGTTCAAGGGGCAGTCCAAAGCACGGTTTCAATAAATCTGTGATCATGGCCAGTACTCATTCACTCATCCTTTTGGTCCAAATCCAGTCAGATATTATCTTCAGGTGCAGCATTTGGCACTGAGGTAAACATTAAAATTAACTGTTCTTTGGTGCCTTAATCCCATCAGAGCTGTGTTCCAACTCTGACCCTGGTTTGTGTCTATCAGGAAGTGCCAAGTCATACTGAATTGTGATCTCCCCAAGATTCAAGAAATGTCATCAAAGAGATGGAAGTGGCCAGCTACCAGTCACATGGATCTTGCCATAAGCAAACTCTAAATATTAAAGGAAAAGATTTTAAGTTCCCAGTGGGCTTAACCAGTATGGCAGGAAATGATTAATCTATACCATATCCAACTTCATAGACACTCCATGCTAATACACTTCAGATGGCTAACATTTTAATCCAGCCCATCCCACTCAGAGAAATTTTCACACTAAGAAACTCTTGGATATGTATAAATACTTATACTAACAAATTTTAGCACAAGAGTGTTATGTGTATAGAAACTAAAAAGAGTCAAAACATACTAAATGTCCTAATGATAGTAGAGGACCACAGAGAAGTATATTTAGATGCAGGCACTGAATAAGGAAGTGAAAACCTAGTTAACTCTCTTTTCAAAAAAAGTAATATTCAGAAAGAGTCAGTGTCTTTAAGCATCCTTACGGATAAAGAGATCCAGGCTGTCTGTCTGGGTACACTCATAAGTCTTGGGACTTTGTGGTAATGACTATTTCCGGAGATGCCTCTTATAAGCTTTATGAAGCACTGCCACAAGGTTGCCGATGGTTGTGCAGTTAAAAACATCTATACCTCTCTCAGAGAATGAGGGTTTGGGTTACAGCACCCACATGGAGGCTCACAGCCAGCTATAACTACCATTCCAGGGAATCCAACATCCTCTTGAGTCTTCTCGGGCACCTGAATGCATACAATACACATAAACTCACATGGGCAATCCACACACAAAGAGATAAATAAACAGTAAGACAACTGAATTTAAGAAGCATTTGGTGTTCCCTGGGCAGTGTCCCATCAGTGTTGGACTTAGAAATGGCTTAATTGTGTATGGAATGTATAGCAGACACTGGCAGGCTACCTTCTCAATTGTATGCCGCATGTGACCACTGGAGTTTCCCTGTCTTCTTGACTACTGTGGCCTCATGCCTCCTGCATCAAGGACTTTGATATTGAAATACTCCCCTGGCCCATCTTTCCAAGATGGTCAAATAATTATCAATCAACAGTACAGATCTCGGAGCATATCATTTTTAAAATAGCTCAGGAAAATGTTGGCACATAGGAAAATGTGTGTGTACTTGTGTGCATGTGTGTGTGTGTGTGTGTGTGTGTGCGCGCGCGCACACCCAAACACTTGCACACACAACTTGAGCTCACTTTGTGAATCCCATTTGTAAATGGCACATGTATAAAGAAGTCTGAATGTTGTTCCAGAGAGTTATCATCACATGACCTAGGCCATGCTGCAGCATTGTACCATCACATGACCTAGGCCATGCCGCAGCATTGTACTTAGAAAGCATTCATTCTTTGGTTTGGATTGGGGAAGACCATGTGATTAAAAACTGGTCACAGTAAAAAGTAAAAAGTAGGATTGCATGAATCACATTATTGCATGTGATCCAAAAATAGATACCTTATTATTTCTAATACGGAAAAGAGCCAATAAAAAACCCTGAGGAAGGAATCCAGAGATGCTCTGCAAGATCAGAGCACAGCCTTGTCAACTACAACTGTCTTCTTTTTCCTAAACCTATTTGTCCATTTTTATTGTCAATACCACTTTATTATAATTATAGTGCCTCATAGTAAGTATTGATACAATTATTTTTTTAGCCTTGTCATAAAATTCAATTTTGTTAAGAGCGTTTTACCATAGCTATAATAATCCTGTGTCATGTGAAGTCCAATCTACATCTGAGTCAAATCGGAGTTGATGGTAAAATAGCAGCGACCCTTTAAAAACATCTTTCTAGAAATAGACAGCCAAGAGTTTTCACTTCCGTAGCCATAATGATCATTACCCTGAAATGGTGTGGTCTGTGGCTGTATTGCTCACAATTATATAGGTCAATATTGTGGGCAAGTTTCCTCTGGATGACTCTTCATCCACTTGACTGCAATTCAGTTGGTAAGTTGGATCCGTTTAAAATGCCAAGAATGTTAATTCTTCACACATCTGTCCCTCTACCCTGTTTTCTCTCCTCTTTCCCCTCTCCCTTTTCCTGTGTCTCCTATCCCCTTTCCCTCTTGTCAACTGTCTTGAACTCTCACTCAGCATTGTGCTCTCACAAAGATCAGAAAGCTGTAGAAAACCCAGGGAACCTTCTGGCTCCCAGGAGATAATATTCTGAGAAAACTAAGGAAACTGCCATTCTCTCGACCAAGTGACATCTCTTTCCTTCTCGGAGCCCTCTATAGCCTTCGCTGCCTACACAGCCCTCCAATATGCTTTTTAGACTGCCCTGTACGTGAGCTTATTAAAGCCTCTACTTCACTACTTCACTAATTCCTCTCTCCTCCATTATGTGTTCTCTTGTAAAGCAAGGACCATGCTTTTCCCTCCGTGGCAACCCCAGCACTAGCAGTATCCAGTATGGAACAGTCATGCAGCATTTATTTGGTTGGTTATCATCTTTCAGGGCCACGAAACGGTCTACTTTGGGCTACAGCCTCATAAGAAAGAGAGAGTAACAAATGCAGGATGAATCAGTGTGCTTGTTACTTGGCCTGTTTGTAAGACCCAACTTCAAGGAAGCAGGAGCTCATACACCTCACATGTAGACGATATCATCATTCACGACGAGAAGACATTGTGGCAGGAACCCAAGGCTGCTTGCTCAAATCTGGACAGGAAGGACCAAGATATAGGCTAAATTCCAGCATCCTACTTCCTCCAGCCAGACTCCACAGTCCAGAATCCATGAATAACGCCAATAGCTGGGGCCTAAGCCTTCAGACGCAACAGCCTGTGGGGGCTTCATCCCATGTGAGCTACACACTCAATAGCTTGCTTTCTGGCTCAATCATCACCACATTGCTTGAACTGTGACCCCCTAGGTGGCCCTCCCCCTCTATGAGTCATCAATATCAGCAGCTTCCAGGGCGCTGTAGCTCCCATCATGCATTCTGCTAACTTTACCTCCTGTGGCATTAAATTAAAAGGTCTGGGACTTTCCGAATCACCACAACTCAGAGCAAGAAAGTGCCCAGTGCATTTTACACAAGGGAAACCAATGCAGAGGTAGGGGAGTAGAGCAGATCCTGACCCAGATCTTGAGCCTCCTGACTGACAAGTGACATCTCTTTCCTTCTCGGAGCCCTCTCTAGTCTTTCTAGTTCTTTACTTTGTGTGGAAGTATCCCAGCACGGTGCTAGGATTGATAGATGCAACTTTCTGCTGGATTTGAGCTTTCCATCCCACGTCTGCTAATGGTATGCAAAAAAGCAAATCCGAAAGAGGGCCCTAATTTTCCATTCATCTTTCCATTGTGGTTCCACATGCCACAGACAGAGAGCATTTGGTGGGGGCTGGAGAGGTGAGAAGAGAATCCACCATGTGCAGATCTGCACCGCCGCTCAGCAGGGCTGTCAGTAATGTCTTACTTAGCACACTGTCACAGCGTTCTCCTTCGGTTCACCTCGGCCGCTGCGATAACACTCCATAAGAAATAATACCATCTGTTAAAACACACAAGGCAGGGAGACGCAGCTGCTGTCATTGCACAAAGATGGAATTAGCCAATACTGAGCACTTACTTCCCTTTTAAATTTCACAATTAAAATTTCAGTCTCGCTTTATTGGCACCACAGAAGTCACTACAACACTGAGCCTGTTGAAGTAACAACACCGCTCTCTTGATGAAAACACAGAAGAGACGTGTAGCTGGGGATAATGGTAATTGTTGCCCTGTTGCCTTTTTTATAAATCTGTTTTAAGTTCTTTCAGGCCCTTAGCATCTCACTTAGCGGTATTAAGAATGGATCTGCACACTGCGCGCCTATCCAGGACACTTTAGTAGCTAGTTAAAAATTACAGCGTGAGGCTCAGAGTTGATGAAATATGGTCATTATACTCCACGCTTACCATGTGTTTCTTCTCCTTGGTAGAAAACGTAACAGAAAGGAAGGTGCCCAGCTCACACGAAGACAGGCTTCTAATTTAAACAGAGCTGAAATTCTGCCTCTCAGCCTCTCTTCCATTCACTGGAACGGAGCAGATTGCTGGCTAAACAGCAGAAGGGTGGACCTATTCAGAGCATAGCGGCTGAGCTAACTCTTCAAAAAGCTGTAAGAGATCAACAATTGCCTTGGCCATACTCCATTATGAGGGTGTCAGCAAGCTGGTGCTTCTCTCTTGGATGCATTTTTTTAGGAATAAAACTGTAGACTAAATTTTCTAGAGACCAACAACAGGCAGAGCTGACTTCTTCAGTTCTCTGACAAGCAACTTTCTTTCAAGGAAGAACAAACTCCATGACCCGAAAGGGGGGCTTGAATTCACAGTTCCTCTCCAGCTTTTGACCTGTTTATGAATTATTCAGTATGACCACAAACTAATGGTCAACACAAGCATGCATGTCTAAATATTTGCTAGTTACTGACCAGAAAAGAAAGCGCGAGTATCTACCCTTCTGCTGTCTTTGGTAGCTTCACCATGTACGGAGATGAGCCTGAATAACCGTCATCTGAAACTTTGAAACCTAGAACCCAAAATGTTTCCAGATCTAAAGGACACTTCAAGCACTGATATGATTCACAAAAGTGGAGAACCCCACACCAGTCACCGTGAGAGCAGCCTCAGTGCAAACACAGGTATACTAAAGATAGAGACCATCAGACTATGTGCATAAGATGCACATGAAGTACACTTATCTTCAGTCAAGTTGGGCCTTGACTTCTCCAGCCATGTGCAGTTTCTCTAAGTTTACAGTGCCAGGCCTGAATTCCCTCTTATTGAACAAGCCTTAAGTCTAACTAGACACTTGTGGGTTAACCCCAAGATAAAAGTGCTCCTACTGCATCACTGGGGTTACCCTGCTGGCCCAGATGTTGTGTTTCATAGGCTTTACAGTCCAGTAGAACTAGTTTGCTTTTCTCCCCTAGAAGCTTGCAGATCACCTTCTGATACTAAAAGATTTCTCACTATCAAGGACTTTAGGTAATACGTTCCCAACATATATTTACTTTTAATGACGCATCTTAACTATCTGCTTCATAAACAAAATCGTCCATATACTACTTAGTGGATAAAATGGCTCTCAAATGACCTGGGAAAAGCCCATCATAAAAAAAAAATTTACTCTAAACTTGACAGTCAACATATGTAAGCCTTTATATAAAAACTAGGTATCAAATACCATAGAGTTAGCACTTAATCACAAAATATTTTATATATTAATTTTTAATTTATACTCAGCTTCCTAGTCGGTGACAAGCCTTCTGGATGAAGACCATACATTGTCTTTTCAGTGCCTCACAAAGCACAACAAAGCACCATGTGTAAGTCCTAGCTGCCAAAGGACAATCCCTCAGACTCTCAATGCTTCCACGCTGGCTCCTGTTCAGATAGAAAAGCTAACAGAATTATTGTCTCAATATATTGTCACAATATACACAGAGTCCTCCTGGCTCCATTGTCCAAAGCCATGGTGAATGAAATGATGTCTGATGTATGCTACAGAGAGAAAACAGGCTGCAAGACCCTTGATGTCCTTGGAAACAAAGGATGCCACCATTTAGAAAGAAGCCATAGTCTGTAAATATAATTCACAATCAAGGCTCCAGGCTCACAAATAGCAATGACTCCATCCCTGGTCACCGATTGAATCAGGCACAGCCAGGGCTCCAGTGAGCTCCACCCAGAGAGGAACCCCCGGGCCTCATTCATTTGAAAGGATTCTGTTCTGTTTTAAGAATCAAATCAGGGAAGAGGGTCTTCTAGGCAGCGCAGCAATCTTCTTAACTGAAATACTGCCTATAATTTGATAAGATAGCCTGTAATAATAGTGATCATTTTGTGTCTTGCCTATGAACCAGAGCTCTGAAACCAGTGTTGAACCACCCTGTATTAGAAGCAACCTCCTTTTCTGAGACAAGTCTAAAAAGACATGTAACCATGATAGAAAGCCCATAGCTAAGAAGCTGTAAAAAAAAAAAAAAAAAAAAAAAAAGGCAGAAATTACTACTCTCTGCACGATGTAAGAAGCCATCTAATGGGTCTCAGAGAGGAAAACATACACACAATATGTTCCATTTCTCATTCTCTCCCCCACTGGCCAATCTCTTCCTAGCTCTTTATTTTCCTCTCTACCCTCCCGCTCCAGTTCTCTGTTGGGTCTCATAGACTCACCCTGCATCTACTCCAAGACTAGGGTTCTAACAAGACATTGAGCATAATCACTTCACATAATGTATGAACACTGCTGAAATTACACACTGGGGGGAAACATATACAAACCTTTCTCCCCTTGATCCAGAGTAATAATTGGAGGAAAAGCCTCTAAGTGCAAATGAAATGAAATAAAACCTTGCCTACTTTAGAGTTTAGGTTTGCCTCAGTTATAATTGCTTTTTTTTTCCATTCTTAACTCTTTTCCCTAAGAATGAATAGCTTACTGCAAGTTAAAACATGGAAGAGAATAAATTTAACGATGGAAGGGACTCAGCACTGGCTTTAAGTCTGCCTCTGTATCCATCCAGCTGCGGTAGGATGGGATAAGTAAGGAATAACTTAGGTGAGCTGAAGCCTCGTACCAGCTCACTTACATCTATGCATGAGCACAGACCAGATGTTTCCGTGGCAGTTAAGAGGTTTGAACGGAAGCGATCATTCAGTGTGCAGCTGGAACACACAGCCCTGCCCGATTAAATAAGATGCTAGCTCGTTCAGATGGATCCCATCAAAACGGATGAGGTCTCAGGGCTGCAGGTTTTCGTCAAGTTTTTAAAAGCCTTCAAATCTGACAAATGATTCCCACCTCCATCCAGCCAACCTGCTTTCCACACCAGACGTAGCTATCTGCCGCAATATGTACACGGCAACTGCGTCATATACTTCCGAATAGTGATATGGCTTCTTCAGCCACATTTGGAAAGCAACACGTAATCGAGTGCTTGCCCCACCCTGTCATGTTTACAACAAAGCAACTAGTTGACAAACTCTACGGTACAACTTTCAGAAATGTCCATTTAGGCTCACTTGCTCTAGCCACTTCTTCATACTTAACTAATTATCACTCCAATTTTGCATCAATTAGACTTACCCTGAAAATTCACCTGGGTTTTATTCCTGTGCACCTAATAATCATAATCACATTCTCGTAAGATCTTTAATATTTTATGAAATAACTCAGCTACTGGAAACTATTATCCCCACCCCATACCCATCCTGTTGGTTCAGCAGCAGACTCCTAAAAGAACACGAAATTTGTTAGTCAAAAAATGTACTTTAGGATGCTACCTAATTTTCCCATTTCCATGAGATATGGAGAGCCTTGTGACTCAGGTAAACAAGCAATGTGTTCATCCTGAAAACAGAGCAGAGAGATTTGAGTGGTGAGATTTGGTTCTAAATCTTATGGTTCAACCAATATGTCATTCAATTGACAGCATGTAACTGAACTAACAAGAATACAAACTGACCTCCTGGGGTTAATAATTTCCATTTCTGTCATTGTCTGGAATCTATCCTAGGTTTTCATGTATACAAAAACAAACGTAAGAATGAATTAAGAGGGCCTCCTCTCACACAATCTCTCCTCAAAAAAGAAAGTGAGCGAAACAAGACAGACACTCCTCCTCTCATTGTTGGTTGTACTGGACTTACATCAGTCAGGGGCTGAGCAGATGGACTTCCATTGTTTATCCTAGCTTGATACCTGGCTTGGTGGCCAAAGCTGTTTTATGCCTAGGACTCATAAAAAAATCAAATGAAACCAAAATCCAGGTAGCACAGCATAGGAGGAGGAAGACAGAGAGCCGTGGACCACCACACCACCAACGGCATAGGCAGGCTATAGACAGCTGCTTGCAACCACACCACACAGCAGGGACAAAAGATGTTATCCAAGGACTGACCTGCCAGCCTGTAGCAGGAGCCAATACATGTGCAAGTATGTGGTGGTCAGATGGGAGAGAAAAAAAAGTGGAACAGCTTAAGCATTATAAAGAGAGTGTGTTCTGAGTGGTTAGCCCCAACACCTGGAGCCATGGTAAGGTCCCAGACCAAGGTCCCACTGAGGATCCTGTCTGGATCCTGAACAGCCTAGCAGGGCTGACTCTGGTGATAAAGGTGCAGGGAAGCTGTCGTGAGAGCATGAGTGTTAGTCCCATCATTCCTCTGTGAAGAGGAGGCCTGGGGGTGGGAGGGAGGCATGCCCTCTGCCCTCTCACCCTTAGCCACCCGAGGCAGTCAGGAGATCTGACCCTGGGGTCATGAAAGCAGGTGATCTGGCTCTGCTCCTTACCCCTCACAGCACTTGGGAGAGTGGAGCCTGCACATCAACTGGGCAGCACAGTAGTGCTGGCCCTGGTTGAGGGTATGTGGTGAGCCAGTCCCAGGGGAAGATCGAGGGAGAGCTGCTCCCACCACTCACCTGCTGTGAGGAGGAGTGGGTGTGGGGGTGGTACCCTCCCCACCTCGCCCCTCACCACCTTTGGCAGTCTGGAAGAGCTGGTCTTGCCCCTTATTGGCTGTGGCAATCAAGAAAATGGGCTTTGCATAGCCTGAGCAGAACAATGGAGGTAGCCCTGATGGCTACCACCCAGTCTCAGATCCAGGGCACTCAGTTGGCCAACCCCAAAATCTGTATCATCTGAGAATGGTAGGGACACATGAAAGAGCCAGTCATACTGATCCAAAGCTGCAGGATCTCTATGACACAGGGCAACAACCATATAACTAGGAAGGATCCCAGTGAGGATCTAATATTGATGCTGTCACAGAAGCCAGAGATCTCAAACCAGACCAATGACTCACTGCAGTGAACACTTGCAAGTGAAGATGTGTGGAAAGAGGAATATACTGTGTGACACACTATGACATACTACACATCCATGATGAGATGTTTTCTATGCTTTTGTTGTTGTTGTTGTTGTTGCTGCTGCTGCTGCTGCTGCTGCTGCTGCTGCTGTGTTTTATTTTGTGGGTGAGGCTGCAAGAGCAAAGGGTAGATATGAGGGGGTGGGGAGATGAGTGGAACATGATGTGAAATTCACAATGAATCAACTAAAAGTTTCTCTTTAAAAAGGAAAAAAAAGAAAGATATATTGAGAATAAAGATGTGGGGCCTTTTATATAATTATTTCTCCTTTTTAAAGATTTCCCTTTGGGCTTTAAGGAGTTAAGTTCAACACTGCAGAGTCTTTGGTCACTGAAAGTACAAAGTATCAAGAAGTTTAAAACCTAAACTTCTGAGAAAAGCTAGAAATAATAAGCACTGCAGGTCACTAGTCAAAGTCATTAAGCAGAAAGAAACAAACAAAGGAAGGAAGGAAGGAAGGAAGGAAGGAAGGAAGGAAGGAAGGAAGGAAG
>JADRCD010208564.1:546-21396 GCA_019843815.1 Montemys delectorum | reverse complement strand
CATCTCCTAAATGCTGAGGTTACAGACATGTGCCACCACAACCACTCATGGAGTGTTGGGGATCAAACTCAGGGATCAAACCCATGCTAGGCAGGAACTTTACCAATGAAGTTACATCCTCAGTTCCTGTTATTATTCATTTTAATACACCTTCAACAAATGTCATGCCTTGCAAATAACCAATTGCTCAAGGGTTATGAGAATAAGTAATACCGACTATACACTGCCATAAGAACTTAGTGCTTCTTAGCATTCAATAAAAGTTTGCCCTGTGAAGTATCTGTCTTCTGAGTCTGGTGTGATACAAAAGGACAGAAGACCCAACTACTGCATTTGTTACCGTAAACTAGGCAGTACAGGGTCTGATACTTAGAAGATATACAATAATTAGCAAGAAGGTTGGTTTCTCCATTTATTGTATCAGTTAGAATCCTGTCCTATGAAAAGTAAACATAAAGAAAATATAGAATGAGTAGAACTTGGTGAACATTAAACAAGTAGAGGTAGCCAGAGCCCTTTGAAGAATAATGCTAAAAGCAATGTCTACAAGCAGAATATTGATGTGTATGATTACATATTTGAAAGATTTCATGTGTAAAAACAATACCATAAATAAAAGATAGAGACAAATCGGGGAAAATACAGCACTGTTCATTGTCTCTGATATGCAAAGTTCCATATGAATTTAAAAGAAACACATTTATACGTGAGTCTTAGTCAAGGGTTTCTATTCCTGCACAAACATCATGACCAAGAAGCAAGTTGGGGAGAAATGGGTTTATTTAGCTTACTTCCACATTGCTGTTCATAACCAAAGGAAGTCAGGACTGGAACTCAAGCAGGTCAGGAAGCAGGAGCTGATGCAGAGGCCATAGAGGGATGTTCTTTACTGGCTTGCTTCCCCTGGCTTGCTCAGCCTGCTCTCTTATAGAACCTAAGACTTCCAGCCCAGGGATGGCACCACCCACAAGGGGCCCTATCCCCTTGATCACTAATTGAGAAAATGCCCCATAGCTGGATCTCATGGAGGCACTTCCCCAACTGAAGCTCCCTTCTCTGTGATAACTCCAGCCTGTGTCAAGTTGGCACACAAAACCGGCCAGTACAATGAGTCTATCTACTAACATATGGAACCCACATTCTCAGAGGGCAGTTCTCCTATGGAGACAGCAATCTTACAGCAATGTCATTTTCCTGAATAAATCTTTTCTGTGTCTATTCGGGTCTATAAATATGTTCACCCCCATTAACTTCATGTACAATCACTGAATCACATACTGAACTGAATGACCTTGAAAAATAAAGTGATTCTTCATTTTTTAAACAGATTTACAGAGGCTCTATAACATGTTAACAACACTTTCTAAGTATTATGATTTCATGATTATATCTTGAAACAAAGTCTATTAGAATGCTTATGTATTTTAATTTTCCATGTAGAAAGATACACATACACACTCCAAAAGGTTAAGTAATTTTCTTTGGCCTGCAATAAAGTCTTGTTTATTTGTGCTTTGTTATTTTTAAACAAACAATGCATACTTCCTTATATGTGGACACTACTTTTAAGATTTAGACACATATGTTTCATTTAGAATAATCTCAGAGGTTGGTTACCTAGTAATGAAACAGCAGGGAAGGAGAATCTTCCAAGTAAGGGAAAAGAGAATATAATGTTATAAGGAGTTAACAAGGAAACTAGAAGAGAAGGATTAAATGGGGAGGTAAACAAGAGGTTAGGGTAAAGAAGAGAATATGGGAATGAACAACTAACGCTGAAAGCTCTTTGAAATGCCATATGGAACCCTCTAACTGTAGAAACTTCTTAAAAACATATACATAAAAGAAAGGAATTTAAATGAAGAAACCCCATAATACGGGAGAGAATACCCCAAACAGACATCTTAAGCCCTTAGTGCCAGGAATGGGTTACATCTTATTGAACTGGCAAAAGTCCCATAGAATCTCCTCCCAAATATCACAGGCTATTGTCAAGGATACAGATTATACTCCACAACCTAATAGCAAGGTCCTATTGCTGAAGACACACCACTTACTTACATCATCAAAAATGGAAAAATCAAGCTGGTGCCCACTATAAGCGTCAGTCGCACTGACTAGAGTTTATAGGGCTGGAAGGTCCTACTTTGCATACTACAAGGGAAAAACATCATCAATGTTACCCAGCTACAAACCCTGCAACATACAATAGTGACCTAGCTGCAAGATACACTGATGTAATAGTGGCAGAAATGTTGTGGGAGTAACCAACCACTTCTTGAATGGGTTTAAGTCCTGTTTCATGAGCTGGAAACCATACCAGTCACTGCTGCAGTGTCTAGAAAACTGAAACTAGACAGGTTCCAGGTGGTACACAAAACACTACTACTAGTATTCTGCTACAACAGTTCTAAAGCTGTGGGTCAAGACCCCTTTGGGGACTTGAATGACCCTTTCACAGGGTTCACCTAAGACCATCCTGCATATCAGGTATTTATACTACATTCATAACAGTAGCAAAATTACAGTTATAAAGTAGCAACGAAAAATAATTGTATGCTTTTTTTTTTTTAATTTAACCCAAGACCTCCACAATAAGAGGAACTGTATTAGAGAGTGACAGCATTGGGAAAGTTGAGAACCACTGTACTAAAGCAACATAGCAATAGAATGGTTCCTAATAACATACTACTATATTGCAAACAGATCAGCCCTTATCAGATAAGCTTCTTCTTGCAGTAGATGGGAAATACAGAGGAGACCTACAATATGCAAAGAATAAGAGGCTCTGGAGAATGCAACCCTAAATGGAATGTCTTCACCAAAGCCCTCCTCTCAAGGATCAAAGATCTACATAAAAGATAGGGAAATATTATTAAGAAGCAGAGGTGGCTCAAAAGAAACAGCATTTACAGATACAACAGGAATGAACTCACAGAGACTGACAATATAAAGTCTGAAAATGTTCAAACCAGACAAATTCCAGAATGAAGAAGTGACCACAAAGTTATAGCAGGTACCAAAAAGCTACTTGGAAATGTTAAGTTCTGGAAAAGGGAGTATCAGTGTTCTCCAATGGGGTGACACCAACAATACTCCAAAGCAGGTCCAACGCCAAAGAGTAGCTGGCCAGGTTTTCTGTGTACTTTTCAGTTTAGTTTGCTTTGGGTTTGTTTGTTTATTTATTTATTTATTTATTTATTTATTTATTTTGGTTTTTCCGAGACAGGGTTTGTCTGTGTAGCCCTGGCTGTCCTGGAACTCACTTTGTAGACCAGGCTGGCCTCAAACTCAGAAATCCGCCTGCCTCTGCCTCCCGAGTGCTGGGATCATAGGCGTGCGCCACCACCGCCCAGCCTTTGGGTTTATTTTTATTATTTTGTCTTTTTATGTTTTTTATTTGTTTTTCCTTTGAGAGAGAGTTGTGTGTGCATCAAGCTAGGTGAATAGGAAGGTAGAAATGACCTAGGTGGAATTAAGGAGAGGAAAAAGAATATGATCAAGTATATCATACAAAAATATCTTAAACAAAAATTAACACAATTTCACTCTGTAGTTCAGGCAGGCCTGGACTCCCAACAAGCTTCTTGCTTCAACTTCACAAGTACTAAGATTACAGATGTGTACTATCACACTTAATAAACATACTTAAAAAGTAAAACATATTTAAAGTTTTTATTATTTAACCCAATATCTCCATTATTCATTTTAAAGTGCATCACACATTTTTTTTTTTTTTTTTGGTTTTTCCAGACAACGTTTCTCTGTGTAGCCCTGGCTGTCCTGGAACTCACTCTGTACACCAGGCTGGCATCGAACTCAGAAATCCGCCTGCCTCTGCCTCCCAAGTGCTGGGATTAAAGGCATGTGTCACCACTGCCCAGCTTCAATCAAATATTTTTTACTCATAAGTATAATGTGGTCTCAGGAAACACCAAAATCATAATTTATTTTTTTAAACTACCTTGATTTCCTTAATGTTTCTGTAATGACAGTTGCAGAGAAAAAGCAGGGATAGACTTAATTTCCTAGACCAAAACTACCCTTGTCTTACATGAGACTTTTCCAGAAACCAGTCTTTAAACACACCAAGATTTAAAAACAACTAGTGGAAGAGAAAAACTAAAATGTAAAAAAGGTAGCCTAAACAAAGAATGTTACAAAATGAGCCACCATGGTGAGTGCTCTAGTTTCATTTCTGTGGCCGTGATAAAACATCCTGATGAAAAGCAACTTAGAGAGAAAAAAGTATTTATACTGAGCTTAAAGTTCTGGGACAAAGCCCATCATTTCAAGGAAGTCAAGGCAGGAAATCAAAGCATCACATCAGTCAAGAGCAGAGAGAAAATAAATGTATGATTCTTGCATGTTTGGTTGCTTACTAGTACTGCTCACCTAGTACTCTCTATCCTTATACAGGAAAAGGCCCAAAATTATGGAATGGCACCACCCACAATGGACTAGATCTTTCTGTATCAACTAACAGTCAAGACAATCGCTCACAAACAATGCCCAGAAGCCAATTAATCTTGATAATTCCTCAATAGAGACTCCTTTGTCAGGTGAGTCTAGGCTGTGACAAATTAAAACCAACTATCCCAATGTGTAACTAGAGCTTGATCTCAAACTCATCTCTGGGAAACAATATGAAACTAGAAATGAGAGAGTTATAAGCACTGGTAAGTGTAAACGTGTGTGTGTGTGTGTAAGTGTAAATGTATACTTATCCCAAGTTTTTTATAAGTAATTCTTTGCTAAATCATGAATAAACTGGAATCTTGGGAAAATAAACTAACATAAAAGACTTAAGCAATTACAACGCTGGCCTTTAGATTGAAATCACACAGAGCAGGATTAAGTAACAATGGAAAGAGATATTAATATATTATCAAGTTGGGCAAGGTGGCCTATTATCTAAGCACAAGGTCAGTTAAAGCTCTGAGATTATCTTAGACTTGGAGATCATTCTGGGCAGCAGAGAATTCAAGGTAACACAAAAATAACAAACTCAAAAACACCACATAGTCTAAGTATTTTATTTATCATCCATAATTTTTAATTGACAAAACAAAGGCTAAGAGAGTCTAAAGATAATGAAAAGCCTTACATATGAATATACTATTAGCCAGTGAAGATGGAAAATATGCATTTAATAAATATCTACACATCAGTCATATTGTCTCTTAGTCAGATATATTCTATAATCTCAAAAGATGAAGAAATAATCTTATCTATAACAAAACAGATTGCAAGTTCAATAGTTTAACAATACTAGTCATGTAAGTTCAAATAATTTATGTGGGGAAATGAGGTTTAATTTATTCCCCAAACATACTATGAAATAAATCTAATAGGAAAGAATAAACTACAAGATATACAGAATGATTACTTGATTTCTAATATTCACTTGGAAGAAAAAGAATGAGGAGCTGGGTGTAGTGACAAATGCCTTTAATCCCAAAGGCAGAGAGATAGGAGGCTCTCTGTGAGTTTGAGGCTAGCAGAGTAAGTATAAACATAAATATATATAAGTATAATAAATGTATACTTATCCTAGTTTTTTTCTTTAAAGACTTATTTATTTTATGTATGTGAATACACTGTTGCTATCTTCAGACACCCCAGAAGAAGGCATTGGATCCCACTACAGATGGTTGTGAGCCACAATGTGGTTGCTGGGAATTGAACTCAGGACCTCTGGAAGAGCAGTCAGTGCTCTTAACCTCTGAGCCATCTCTTCAGCCCCCATCCTAGTTTTTTATGGATTTTTTTTTTTTTTTTGGCTAAATCATAAATATACTGGAGTCTTGGGAAAATCAATAAACAGAAAAAAAACTTTTCTTTTAAAGATTTATTTATTATTTATTTATTATAAGTACACTGTAGCTGTCTTCAGACACACCAGAAGAGGGCGACAGATCTCATTACAGATGGTTGTTAGCCATCATGTGGTTGCTGGGATTTGAACTCATGACCTTCGGAAGAGCAATCACTCTTACCAGCTAAGCCATCTCTCCAGCCCCAGAAAAAAACTTTTAAAAATTATATTTCATACCAAGTTCTAAAAGAGCCAGGACTAAATAGAGAAGTAATCAAAGTCCGGCTCTAATTATTTGAAAAGTATAATAAACAGGACTAACTGTGCTGAAAGGAGTATTACGAACAGGAAATTATAGGCTGGGGCAGTATTCCAGTAGGTGAAATACTTTCTCTTCAAGCTTGAGTTTAATCTCTAGGATCTACATTTTTAAAAGCTGGGCATGGTGGCAAGTGTCACTAGAGAGGTGGAGACAGGTGGGTCTTGCTAGCCAGCCAGTCTAGTCTACTTCCAAGTTGCAGGCCAGTGAAAGGCATGGTCTTAAAATAAATAAATAAATGTGAATAGCACCTGAGAACAACACAATTGTTCTCTAGCTTCTACATATATGTACCTACACAAATAGGAGGAAAAAAGACACAAATGAGTACACACACACACACACACACACACACACACACACAAATTATAGCTACAAAATTCCTTTAAATATAAAAGATGTACTCTCATTCAAATAATGGCAGCAACTATAGAAGTGACATTTTTCCCTTCCACTTCAGTGTTCAGTTCTCTAGCAAACTCTTCATACCTATTGTCAAATTTAATACAAACTCTGAAGACCACTTTTTTTTCTTTGCTTGATTTTGGGGTGTTTGTTTTTTGTTTTTTTTTTAGAAAATTTCACTATTTAGCTCACTCAAGCTGGCCTCATATTTGTTAAGTAGTATATCTGTTAAGTAGCTAAACTTGACATATTCATGCCTCAGCCTTTCTGGGTGCTAGATTACAGGACTGTGGCTTTTTGGTCTTTTTGAGACAGAGTCTTGCTACATAATATAACCCAAAGTGCAAAGAACACATGCATGCTGAGTGGCCAAAGGCTACTGTTCTCTGAAATAGAAGGCAGGAATAAAAAGATTAACTAAAAAAAATATAAAGAAAAAAATTAAGTGACCTTCTGAAGGTTTCAACATCAGTAAGTGGATGAGCTAGTGTTCTCAAATCAAATTCTTAAGCAGTACTTTAACTTAAGACAAATGTAGACCAATCCACAGTTCCTTAATAAAGTAATCAATCATATTTGCAGAGAGCTTGCAGTGGCCTACCTGCTTTCCAAAGAGGTATGATTCACTTGATGTGATAAATTAGACCAGAAGAGCTTCTTTGGAGTAAAATAAATTATACTTTTGGTATTATAATTCATGAAAAATAAATAAGCTGAAATATCTATTTCCAAAAATTAGTCTGAAACTAATACATTCTTGATTATGAAATCATAATGAAAGTATACTTTTTCTGGAGGAAAAATCTAGCACCCAGACATGCTGATGCTTCACAAATGACAAAGGCAAACTTTGCAATTAGTATTGTTTATAATGACATGCAATGAGAAAGCTAAGAAAGCAAAGATTAAGACATGCTATGTTTATGGGAAGAAGAATTTTAAAACCTAATTCATTGGTTAATAAATTACAGCTAGATGTATCTATGCTTTTAGCCTTTATAAGTGACTTAACTGTAGACTGAAAGAAGCATTTTTGTCATCACTTTATGGTTCCAAATTTGTACTTATATAAGATATAACACAGTTACACATATCTATTTTCTACCACATATGTCTTTATATAACTCAGTTTAAAACCTCTGAAAATCTTTTAAGATTTTTATTTCTGTATAATGTCTATGTGTCTATGTATAAGTATGTACACATGAATTTAGGTGACTTCAGGGACCAAAACAGGCCACAGGATCCCTGAAACTAGAGTAACAGGTGTCAAACACGGGTGCTAGAACTAAGCCATGGTCCTTTATAGTAGCAAAAAGTGCTCTTAACCTCTGAGCCATCTTTCTAGTTCCATAAAATAATCTCTTTTTTTTTTTTAATGTGCACTGGTGTTTTGCCTGCATGCATGCCTGTGCGAAGGTGTCAGATCTTGAGGTTATAGACAGTTGTGAGCTGCCATGTGGGTGTTGGGAATTGAACCTGGATTCTGTGAAAAAGCAATCAATGCAGTCAATGCTCATAACTACAGAGCCATCTGACCAGCCCCATAAAATAATCTTGCTTATAAGAATATAAATAATTTGGTGGTGATTAAGGCAAAAGGTTTTTTGTTTGTATGTATGTAAGACAGGGTTTCTCTGTGTAGTCCTGGGTGTCTTGGAATTCACTCTATAGACCAATCTGGCCTCAAACTCAGAGATCCACCTGCCTCTGTCTCCCAATTGCTGGGATTAAAGATACTTTTTCCCTGTGAAGCAAAAGTTTTATAGGAGCTTCTCTTACACGGGGAAAAAAAATATCAGAGAAAAAGAACATTCATTAGAAACATTCGGCTTATATGAAAAAGACTAATACCCAATACTTGTGGAAGGCAGAAATTGACATCAGGTGTCATCTTCTATCATTCTCCACCTTATTTATTTGCTATAGGGTCTCTCACTGAACTTGGAACTTTACTATTTCAGTTAGAATGTCTAGCCAAAGAGCTCCTGGGTTCTGTCTTTGTATACCCTCAGCTGAAGAGGACAGAGCTGTGCCACACCCAGCTCCTATACAGGTGCTAAGAATCTGAACTCCAGTGCTCATGTTTGTACAAGAAGCATTTCCTCCAATGAGCTATCTTCCTAGCTCCTAAAAAGTGATGTCACTTTATTTTCTAAAGACTTATTTTTATTTGATTCATATGTGTGTATATACATGTGGATGTGGGTGTGTGCCCTCAGAGGCCAGATGAGGCATTAGATCACCTAGAGCTGGAGTTACAGACAGTTGTAACAAGCCACTTTACACTGGATCCTTGGAACCAAATCCTCATCCTCTAGAAAAGCAGCAAGCACTCTTAACCACGAAGCTATCTCGTTAGCCCACTAAAAATAATTCTAAAAAGTAAGTATCAAACTAAGGATGAAGCTTAATGGTAAAGAGTGTAGCTAGCAGTCACACTGCACTAAAACAAAACAATAAAAACTTCAAGGAGGAAGGGGAATTACTAGAGTTGAAACACCCACTTTAGGGCTGGCCATCAGTGATGCAGTTAATTTACTGTTTGTGAATGTTTAATGAAAATTAAACATTATGCTAAATATATAAAAATAGTAAATTGGTCTAGCAACAAACTATTACACACAAATCAACCATTCAAAGTAGTAAAAACTGGTGATCCTCTTTCCTTGCACTGTTGATATATCAGCTCATCTTCATGCTGATTGATGAAGATGAATGAGAATGAGCAATGTGAAGTCCCTTTAACAGGAACAAAAAATATTTAGGTACTTGTACTGACCGGCTCAGAATCATAGCAATAATCATCCCAGCTCTGTCTGAGAGGTTTCTTTGTTATCTGAAAGTAAGGGAGGCGTTATTAGGGTGGAATTATACTTCTGTAATGATCTCTGAGATGCATTTTGTATAGCAACATACTCTAATAAAAGCTAGATAAATACTCAGATTCTGGGAGATTGTATATTACTCTATTCAACTTATACATGTCATTGCCCAGTGGCTCTGATATTTGTATTAATCACTAAGTTCCTTATCCTGTAAGTACTGATATTATGCATGTATGCTGTAGCCACTCATTATAGAAAATGTCAGAAGGACTATAAAATACTAAATCAGTAAAAATTATCATCTCATTTCTAAGTACTTGCAACTTTGTTTAAAAAAATAATTACTCAAGGCTGAATTAGTAATTTTTAAAAATACATTTAATTTTGTATAATTAAAATATCCTAGCATTCAAACAGCAAGTGATGTAATTTCTAAGTTCTGGATCTATTAACATGAAGTTAAGGTAGTTTATATTAATATGAAGTTGTAAAGTTAAAAAAAAGCCAGGTAGAGCATACTGTACATTTCAAGAAAAGTCCATGGTGTTACTTGATAATATTTAATAGATAATTTTTTTACTCGCTCAAGTGTAAATTAAATACAAAATTCCTAAGAGTAATTTCCATTGTCATAAAGAACTTTTTCCCATAAATACTATATTTTCCCTCAAACAAAGAATGAGGGATAATTTTATTCTTTAAGTGATATAATATAGTAACAATTCCACTAATAAATGGATTTGGAATTTTAATATGAGGAATAGAAAAATAGAGAAATCTATATCCTGAAAATGTGTGAAGATCATTTCTCAATATGGAAGCTAATTTTAAAGAAAAAATAATTCTATAAATCATTTGCCTTTGAGAAGTTTCATACTGATGGTTTGTTCTATTTTGTTTTGTTTTTACCACAAGAATCACAATGTAGCACAAGTTGCCCTGGAATTCATTATAGAGAGCAAGCATGGTAATCTCCTCTTGCATCAGCTTCCCAAATGATAGAATTATAGGAATGCGCCATTATGCCTGGGTTCCTATAGAATGTTTAAGAGGACTGTTCATTAAATTATACAGTGATACTCTATGCCAGTATCATAGCATGCAGACATACGTGCATTAGACTGCAAAACATGCAAATCAAGTAAAAAGCAATTCCTTTGTAATTCATAAGCACTAATCAACAGTTACAATTAACATCCTGGGGTATGTAAAAGGTCAGTCATGACAAAAATGTAACATTTTTCTGATAAGAAAGTATGATAAAACAGCTTAATATTATTAAACGAATCGCACAAAAAGCACATAAAACATACATACCTTTTTATCACTTATATGAAGTAGATGATCCTTTTTAAATTTGGAAGGTTTGCCACATAAATTTTTTAGACTGTCTACATAAAGGCAAAACATGTCTATACAAAAGTACTACAAAATGTTCTCAGTAATTAAAATTTAATCATGCTCTACATTTCAAAATGTTTCTCATGAGTTCTTACCTGGTTCAGAAAATGGTACTCCTCAGGCTGTTTAAGGTGGAATGCTAACCTCTCTTCTTCACTTGCTCCTGCCAGGAGGTAATAGAATACATGATAGTTCCTGTTGGAAACAAAGCATATAATGAACATGACTAATTCTAGAAACACTTTTTATTTTGTTTTGTCATAAAAAAAGACAGTTGTCTTTCACCTGCTCAAACAAGGAGCAAAAATTCATCCTTAACTGCCTGTACACCTTGCACAATTCATACAAATATCTTTAAAATTTTGCTTATAAGATTCATATATTGCAGAATGAAACACCAAGATGCAGCTCTGGCAAAATTCATCCTTAGGAATGCTAAAAGACCTGCTGTTCTAGCTCCCTGCCTGATCCTGCCTCACCTGATGCTGTTTCCAGAGACTTGCTCCAGAACAGTTTCAGAAATAGCTCCTGATAACCTCAGTTCATCCAGACTTTCAGACAGATCCAGTCAGAACATCAGTCAAGCCCTGTAATTTTTTAAGCATACACAGACTGGATAACAAATACTAAAGCTATCTTTCTTAAGTCTAACTTATTTTTCCAATCTTTCTACCCCTTCCCACCCCTTATCGAATAACAATATTCATCGCCTCAATTCAGCAGGAAGAAGCTAGGGAAGGTCATCATCCCAATTCCTTGGGTTTGTGTGTCTGGTTATGGTTATTGTGTAAATTATAGACAGACTGATATTTTAAGGGATAATTTGGAAAAGGTCATAATTTTGGAAAGGGAGAAAACTAAATAAAGAGCTTAGACTTGGGAATTTCTATCTTTCCTTCTTCTCTATCCTTTCTTTCTTAGGTAAAGGAAAGGGGGTTGAAAAGAAAAAAGGGGATAGAGTAATATTATAAGAAAATAGATATATAGGATGGATTAATAAATTTACTCTTATACAAAAAGTTTTATAGCCATAATCTTACATTGGTAGAAATCTCTAATATCTGATGCAGAATTGAAGTTATATTTTCTTATATTGGTACAGAATGTATATAATGATACAGGTTTCAAGTTTTCATTGGTATAAATCTTCATATGCTGATACAAATTTTAAATTAATTTTGTTACTCTTAGATAGGCTTTGTGCCTATGTAACTCACTCAAAAATACAAGGTTTAGACCCAGTCCTTCTAATAGCTACTACTACAAACTATTAAGGACGATTAAGTAATGCAAGTAAAGGTCAGATAGTAAACTCATGGTAATATTAGATTCTGATTTAATTATAATAAATATTTTCAATATTATTCAAATAGTAAATAGCTAAGAGTATTCAAGGTTTAACAGTTTAGATTATATATCTATATCTATATTTTTTCCCTTCAAAAGCATCAGAGATCCTTAGAATATGACATCTAAAATCACCTTATCATTAATAGATCTTTTGACTAGGAGACCTGTCTGTTCCTGACAGTACCCACTTCACACTTCAAAGAAGATACTGAGCATCATTATCTCCATATGGAGTTGCACATATTGTGGCAAGGTGGCCACTGGGCAAGAATTGCCCTAATTCATCTCAGACAAAAAAAGACTATCCAGGAAAAGACATATGATATGGAATAGTTGACAGCTTAGCTCTGTCAAGACCGGGTAAGCTAGTTCTTCATAATTCCTGCCTCACTTAAAGTCTGTTAGACTTTTAAGTTTTGAAAGCAATGTCTTTGATCTTCCTACATATTCAGGTAATATTTAATTAATTCATTCTCGGATCTCTGATGGGGTTGAAGACTAGTTACAGTCTCATAATCAAACTTAGGTTGTTTAGAATTAAGGAAGATGTTCTTTCTAGATTTAAAAGGATGGTTTTCGGATATAATACAAGTTAAAATCAAAACATAATCCATGTATAGAATCATAAACTCTTTAAGTTAGGATAGATGATAGAGTACTGTATCTAAACTGACAAAACTGATACACTGGACATTATAAGTGTATATTGAACCTTATAATTTACATAATTGTTACAATTGTGCTCAATTTATATCTGAGAGAAAAGAGCCTTTTTAACTGGACAAAAGGGGGGAAATGGTGTGAGTTTGGTTTAATATTGCTTGTATTATGTCAATTTGGGTCCCAAAATTGCACAAGAATCTACACATCCACACATAAGACACTGAAGGAAGCCTGCCCCCAGTTGGTTTTGATTGGTAAATAAAGTAGCCAGCGGCCAACGGCTGGGCAGGGAAAACAGAGGCAGGACTTTTTAGGATTCCCAGGCAGTGGGCAGAGGAAGGAGAAGGAAGGAGAAGGAAGGAGGAGGGAGATCTGCCATGCTGGGAAAATGAGAACAAAGCCTGAGAATGTATGTGACAGAGAACATAGTCACCATGTAGGAGCTGGGGAAAAGTGGCCTTAGGAGGGCTGCCCAATTGGGTCCAGGGCGGCTAAAATGAAATATAAATTTTATTAAGTAATGACTTGGTAATATTAGAGGGAGGTGGAGGTTAGGAAGTGGCCCAGCCAGTGAGCTGTTTAAGAAATATCAAAATATAAAGGCTGTGTGTATGTTTCTTTTTTCTTTTTCCTTTTTTTTTTTTTTTGGTTTTTCGAGACAGGGTTTCTGTGTAGCCCTAGCTATCCTAGAACTCACTCTGTAGACCAGGCTAGCCTCAAACTCAGAAATCTGCCTGCCTCTGCCTCCCAAGCGCTGGGATTAAAGGCATGCGCCACCACCGCCCGGCTGTGTATGTATCTTTCATTTGGGAACCCAGAACATTGGGACAGGTAGTGAGGAACATACCCCTCTGCCACCGCTGGATCAATTTGAGTATCTAATTGGTTCTGCTACAAAGATGGATGGCTCAAGAATAAATGAGTTATCACCTGAAAAACTACTTTTCTGTCCTAAATTTAACTAGAACAGAGAAAGAATACCAATTCTCCACATCCAATAAAAATCTTCCAACTGAATTTAAAAATATAGCATCCACCCAAGAAAGGAATAGTAGTTAATACAAATATAAAATCTGTGCATAATATACAGTGAAATAAGGGTCACAGTATACAAATAAATAAAGGGAACCTGTGTGATGCTGCAAACTTGATCTAATTATACAAATAAAAAATATATACCGTTCATTATGCTCTTGATAAACAAGTCTAGATTTTTCCAGAAGATACTTTTCAACATAAGCCCTGGAAAAGAATAAAATTGGTTTATATAATAAAAATTAAGTATATATAAATAATAAAGTTTAATATAAGGTAGATTTTATTTATTTAGACAGTTCAAAACTATAAGGATCATTCTCCAGATGACAGCTGCACATCCACTATTATAACTATTAATATATGATATTAGCATTATCCATGTTAAATTCTCAAAATCCTAAATGGCTAGTGAATGGGATAAACAAGTGAATGTATCAAGAGTAAATATACAATGAAATCCTGTTTCAAAAATAAAAATAAAAACAAAATCATCTACTAGTAATCAGCAACACAATCACCATATGAATGAGCCCCTGTCTGATTTTACTACTTCCTAGAATATCTCTTTTTCTTCCATCCTAATCCATGAGTTCTACTAGAACCAAAAGTTATCAGTTCAGAGAATGAGATAGTCATTATGCTTGTACATTTATGTGCTCACCACAGTGCTGAGCATATCACATGTGTCTGAGATTCTATTTAAAACCAGCATAGAAAAAGAAAGACAAATGAATTAAATATGATTAAGACTTAATCATTGCTGAAGAAAAAGAAGAGACAGATGAATTAAATACAGTAAAACTTAATCATTGTTGAATCTACCTAGGATACCCTTGCTCTATTTTTTTCTCTATTTTGTATATATTTGACTTTTTAAATAAAATTTACCTTACAATGTAAAGATAATTATATTAGTTTTATATTCAATTTGACCATCTTACCTCTATGACAATACTATACCCATTTTTTCTTGCCCCTTCAAATACAATAAGCTCTTGTTATGATGACAGTCATTTACTAAAGACAATTCCTCACTTCATAAAATTATTTCCCTGTCCTTCAACTAGGCAAATTTTTAATAATCAACATAAATACCAATGTTTCACATAAGGTCTCTAGAAACATAATCAACTTATATCCATATCTATTTCCCCAAAAGACAATGAAAAAGTCAAAGGCAAAAAAACATGTTTACATAGGTTTTTTTTTTTAATCTTCAATAAGAACAACGCCTGATACTCAAAAATGTACCCCATAAATCTATGCTTAATAAATAAAAAAATAAGTTAATAATGCTCAATCCAAATATGTTGTTTACTCAGTTTTTGTTCGCCACAGGAAAAAAATGTTTAAATTTTTTTATGCATTTCCTTCAATAAAGGAAACTAGACATCTATTTCCTAATTCACAAATCTTAAGCAATGAAGATTATTATTACATTTGAGGTTAAAAGCAATATACATGACTTTACCTATTGCCATTCTCTTCTGAAACAAAACTGTAAGCCTAACTCCTTGACAATATCCCACTTTTAAGAAAAAAAAGTACCAACTGAGCCTTTGTAAACTGGTAAGTCTCAAGAATCAAGAAAAGAAATGACCTATGAAACTGCTTTTGAACATCTCCCATGGACTTTTGTGGTTGTTGATAACATTGGTTTTAGGGGTTCTTCATAGATGGGCCAAAACGTATGCACAGCAGTTTTGGCCATACTTTTTTAAATGCAGAAGTACATAAGACTGAGATATAATTCAAATAGCATAAAAAAAGCTACCATCTACCTATTAATATGGGTATAAAAATCATAATAATAACCATCAAATAGAAAAATAACAATTTATATGTATGGTATATATGCATGTGTGTTTTTATACTGACAAATTCTCCTGAAATGCAGAAGAGTTCAATATTAGAGAGAGAAAAAAAGTATGTCAATGTATTTCAGAAGGAAGACATGGTTATCTATATAGATCCCAAATACAACTTTGATGAAACTTAATATGCAACATTAACATAATATGCATTTCAGCTACTGAAAAGGCTACAATACAATATGATTCCAACTCTACATTTGGTAAAAGTAATATGGAGAATAAGAAAAGATCAATAGTTACTAAGACCTGGAAGGTAACAAGGCTGAATAAGCTGAATACAAAAGATTTTTAGCACAGTAAAACTATATTGTCTGTACTAAAATGGAAACTGTAAAGAGCATCTCTGCAGTTCTGAAAACCAAAAGAATGTAAAACACAATGAGCAAACTTTGATGCAAGTTATAGATTTCACAATTAATAAAAATGCAGCAACAACACTGCTCATTAACTTTAACAAACAGAGCACACCAACACAAAATTTATAACAAGGAAAGCTATGCTGGAAGAGATGGAAATGATACTTGAGAACTCTGTAATTTCCATTTCCTTCTGCTGTGAATCTAAAATTGGACTAAAGAATACTCTATTAATTTTTAACCTATAAAATACATTGCTAGAACAGATGACTCATCACAGAAAATGTTAAGATTTTTATTGTATCAAAAGCAAATACTTTGATTGGGAGAATACTAATTTGGATATGTGGAAAAGTGTGATTATCTTCAGAAATAAAACAATTAAAATATCTGTTCCTAACTTGAAAATAAATTTTAGAAAATTTATAATATAAACATAAATGCACGTAACTGTTAACAGTTAACAAGTATAAGCATGTTAAGAATTATAATTAGTCTTACAACTTTCTCAGTTTGAACCCACCAAAAATAAGGGAAAAATCTTTATGCAGATATCAAAGTCATAATGCAAAGCTTAGAATAACTAAATAACTTAGAATAACTAGAATAACTAAAATACAAATATGCTCCAAGAACTGGAGAAATAACCCAGCAATTAAGACCAGTGGCTGCTCTTTCAAAGGATCTGGGTACAATTCCTAGCTCTCACATGGCTCTCACATCTATAACTCCAGTTCCAGGGGATCTGATACTCTCTCTTCCATCTTCCAAGAATACTGAATTGGCGTGGTATATACATACACTGAAAATAAATTAGATTTTAATGTATGTATGTATGTATATATGTACCAAACATGTGCATATATAACATATACACAAGTATGTGTATGTGTGTGCTGCTAAAGTGGCAGTACTTACCCAAGTACAGTGCCTGTTTCTTGGTAATTTACTTGAATAAACTTGCCAAAACGACTTGAATTGTTATTATGAGCTGTCTTTGCATTTCCAAATGCCTGTAAAAATAAATAGTTTTTATTTAAAAATAATTTTTAAACATTCTTCAGGCCGGGCGGTGGTGGTGCATGCCTTTAATCCACGCACTTGGGTGGCAGAGGCAGGAGGATTTCTGAGTTTGAGGCCAGCCTGGTCTACAGTGAGTTCCAGGACAGCCGGGGCTAAACAGAGAAACCCTGTCTCAAAAAACAAAATACAAAAAAACAAAAAACAAAACAAAACAAAAAAAAAGCCCATTCTTTAGTCTTTGGTCTAAGAAAAACCAGTAAGGCATATTTGAGGTAGAATAAAAGAAAATAATGAAAAGCTGAAAAAAAAACATAAGATTTTCACCCTATTCTAATTCAGTAAAATGAATCTCAATTTTTAAAATTTAATATACAGGACTGAAAAAATAGCTCAGTTGTTAAAGAGTACTTGCTGCACACGTGTGATATGAATTCAAATTATAACATTCCTGTAAAAAGCCCAGTAAGGGGATGCACAACACCTGTAACTCCAACACAATAGGCAGACAGAGAGGAGGAAAGTCGAGACTTGCTGGACATTCAACTGGTTCCAGATTTAGTGTGAGACCCTACCTCAAAGGAATGATGATAAATAGTAACAGTATAGAACAATGTGCTTCTCTTCTTCCTACTTATATGTCTACAGGTACCTCCACCCACATACATATGTGCATATAACACATACACTCATAGACACATACACAAAATTAATAAAATGAAAATGTCTCTTTGCTAGGCCCATGCCTTTAATCCCAGCACTCGGGAGGCAGAGGCAGGTAGATCTCGAGGCCAGCCTGGTCTACAGATCACTCCAGGACAGTCAAGACTACACAGAGAAATCCTGTCTAGAAAAACAACAACAAACAAACAAAAACATGTTTTTTGGTCCCAGCAACCTCAGAATCATGGGAGCCATAGCAACAGCCATATTTGTAAGCACCAGAAGTACCCAGGAGGCCCAGGAAATGCTGATGGCTGAAATCACCACAGAATCAAATACAACAAATATGGTCAGGTGATTCTAGATGGCATTACCAGTTAAAGAGGAACCAGAACTGCCTATCAACTTTGGAAAACTTTGGACGTTGGTGAGTAAGCAAACACGAGTAAATCCTGCCAAAAAACTGGACTAGGGCTGCCCCATCACTAACATGATGCTGCATAAGCAGCCCGTCATTGTGAAAACTAAATGCTTATAAAGAAAAGCTAAAGAGAAAATCAGGATGTGAGTGGGGTTTTTTTCCAGAGGAGGGAGGGTAGGAGTATGCTGGTGGCTTGAAGCCATACAAAGAGGCTCATTAAATACTAACAAATTCTTTTAAAATAAAATAATCTCATTAATGTCAAGATTTCTTCATATTCCAAGGGCAGCAAATTTCTTAAGTTTATACTAAAGCATTTGAAAAGCTGAAAGGATAAGAAAATAATTACATAAAAACTGATCATTCTAGAATAGAAGTACATAAGTGAAATTCCTATAAAGTACTATAATTATCTATTTAAAATAAATCTATTGTACAGATGATAAAACAACTATCTGTTCTCTGTATGATCACTCAAAGTGTATACCAGGCAAGGGAATAATGACAAGCAATGTTGACAATACTAGAATAGGGCTGAGGTTTTTCCACAGCACTAGTCACCACGATTTAACCTGTCTAGCATTTCCAGGAAAAATCTCTCTAAGGGTTGTGTTCATCTAACTGACTTACTGATCACTCAGTGAAAACAGCCTCTCCACACCCATTACACTACCATGTTTGTTTCTCCAACATAATCAGAGGCAGCTGTTTAAGCACTAAAAATACCTAAGGTGGTAATAATAAAGTGGGGGATTGGGGAAACCTCATAATTACATGTATAAAATGGGCTTGAAAAGGTATGAAAGAGCTAGTGAGATGGCTCAGCAGTTAAGAGCACTGACTGCTCTTCTGAAGGTCCTGAGTTCAAATCTCGGCAACCACATGGTAGCTTCTGGTGTGTCTGAAGACAGGTACAGTGTACTTAGATATAATAATAAATAAATCTTTAGGCCAGAGCAAGCGGGGCCGACCAAAGCAAGCAACCTCCATTACCAGACACCACATGAAGGCTTACAACCATCAGTACAGCTACAGTGTACCCATATACATTAAATAAATAAATAAATCTTTAAAAAAAAAAAAGGTATGAAAGACAGGGCTAGATAGGTGACTTGGCAGTTAAAGGCACTGGCTGCTCTCTGAAAGAACCATGATTCAATTCTAATGGGGCCAATATCCATTGAAAACTTCAGTTCCAGGAGATCCAATACCCTCTTCTGGCCTCTGCCAGCACTGCGCACAAGCAAACATGCATGTAGATGAAACACTCACACAAATAATACAAAACTTCTAAAAAAAAGTATTAAAGATTGCTATACATGTAGAAAGCATGCAAGATGTTTGCAAAAGTCAAGGAATATATATGTATGTTCAGGAAAGAGCTCAGACTTGTATTTGAATTTGAGGCTGTATGACAACAGGAAATAAAAGAGAAAATGAAGTTGATACTTAACAGGTTAATAAGGGTAAAAAGAGTACTTCAACAAGCATACAAAACCTCAGAGAAAAACCTGAGAGCATTAATATGTGTGGGCATCTTTAAATGCTCCCATTCAATCATAACCACAAAAAACAATGGAGAATTATATAATCCCATGTAAAAAAGAATGCAGTATTTAAAGTATTAGTTCACAAGTCACAAAACAACCAAAGAGAAGTAACAAAACTAATAATCACACCTCCTGGAGAAACTTTATTTCCAGGAGTATCACATTATATTAAATTCCAGTCTTCACCTTCTTTGTGGAGGCAAATACAAATAGAATTTTGCCCTGCTTCTTTGTAAAGAAATAGGCTACTATTCCAATGACTCAGAAGAAACTCTTTTGGTTTTTTTTCTTTTGATGGTACTAGTGTTAGAATCCATGGCTTGTACATATCAAGTAGTGCTCTTATCTCTGAGTGACATACATTCCTAACTCCTATAAGAATCACTTCAAGAAAATAAATTAGTATCATACCAGCCTTGTTTCTTTGCCACTTTGAGCTTCCCTTGGCCACTAAAAATGTCATCTTCTCACATTTGCAAATCTTTTCTTGAAGATTTAAGAAAATTATTTCTTCAGTGTGGCGGTTCCTCCGGAAATTGGACATAGTTCTACCAGAGGACCCAGCCATACCAATCCTGGGCATATACCCACAAGATGCTCCATCATGTAATAAGGACACATTCTCCACCATGTTCATAGCAGCCTTATTTATAATAGCCAGAAACTAGAAACAACCCAGATGTCCCTCAACAGAGGAATGGATACAGAAAGTGTGGTACATCTACACAATGGAGTACTACTCAGCTATTAAAAACAATGAATTTATGAAATTCTTAGGGAAATGGATGGATCTGGAGAGTATCATCCTGAGTGAGGTAACCCAATCACAAAAGATCACACATGGTATGCATTCTCTGATAAGTGGTTATTAGCCCAGAAGTTTGGAATACAGGAAGAACGACCCACAAACCACAAGAAACTTAAGAAGAAGGAAGACCAAAAGGTGGACATTTCATTCCTTCTTAAAAAGGGGAACCAAACACACACAGAAGGAGTGGCAGAGATTAACTATGGAGCAGAGACGGAAGGAAGGACAAGTATATAGCTATCTCCTGAGAGGCTCTGACAATACCTGACTAATACAGATGTAGAGGCTCACAACCATTCATTGAACTGAGTACACTGTCCCCAATGAAGGAGTTAG
>JADRCD010208562.1:6385-20796 GCA_019843815.1 Montemys delectorum | reverse complement strand
TTTCCTTTCTCTCTTTCTCTTTCTTTTCTCTCTCTCCTTCCTCTCCGTTCCTTCTCTCTATGTGACCAGCCTATTTTCTCCTTCCTACAATAAAATAACTCATTTATACATTGCCTCCTTTTTAACTAATGCACGCCCCGCCTGCAGGCCTCAATACCAGGGGAGAGAGCTTCAGGCTACAGCCCAGGCCCCACTTTGGTGCAACATACTATGGTTTTCAGAACAGCTTACATATTTCAAAATTATTTATACAGCCAAAAGAAACATAAACAATTAACTTGGGAGGTGGCTTATAAGAGAACAACAAAGAGTGAGACTGAATGCTTTGTTTGACATTTGTAACCATTGTATCAATTTTGAAGAGAACTTTATAAGTTTCTCTGAGATGAATGCTTTTCAAAATCATCACAGCCAATGAACCAGATTCTTACTCTCACCTAATGTCTGTGCCACCCTCCAAGTTGAAACAGTTGGTGAATGACTTCATGGATAGACCATCTTAATACACACACCATTTCTTAAATGAATATAACCTGTTCTCTGTGGGCTGAGAATAGTCACTCACTCAAGTCAAATAGCTTTGACCATAGTAGGAAATATGCATCCAAAAATTGTGCCTACAATTCATTCCTTGGCACAACAGAACTGTCATTCGGACTTAGAGGTTCTTGTTAGGTAGGATTATCTCCTTTAACCTACTCTTGATCTTTAACCAGACAGCAAACCCTGACACCTCCCCCTGTACTCTCTGCCTAATTTCTCTACAGTTCCTCTCCAAAGGCAAGTTCTCAGCTTCTGTTGCCTGGTTTCTGTTATCAGATGCCCCCTGATTTGCCTACCTATAATTTCTGCCCCTTCCAATTGTCAAGACACATCGACAGTTGATCAAGATCATCAAATAGGGCTAGGCCTAATAGTGACACACCTGTCACCCCAATTCTCGGGAGGCTGAGGCAGGGGGATCATGAGTTTAAAGCTACCTGGGGCTACATGGTGAGATTCTACACTACCTCAAAACAAAAGAAGAAAAAAACAAACAAACAAAATCACCAAAGCTTCCTCACAACCTACAAATGCAGTAGGTATGCCTTTGAACTTGATAGAGCAAGTTAACGTATGAATAAACATCTCTGCATATACATGCATATTCATGAGCATGTTCTGGAAACAGCCCCACTCACCTTTACATTCAGCATTATACACCTGCTATAATTGCAGATTGTCTGCTTTCTTTAATTGACACCATAAAAACAATCATATCAGGGTTGGAGAGAAAGCTCAGTGGTTAAGAGATGTGAGTTCAGTTCCCAGCTCACAGCCATCTGTAACTCCACTTCCAGGTGATCCAGGGACCTCTTCTAGCCTCCATGGACACCAGACACATGCATGGTACTCATACATACATGCATGCAAAATACTGATACAGAGAAAATGAAAATCAATAAAAATAATTTTTGCAGAAAATATACATCCTAAAAACAGTAGATAGAAAGAAAGCCTAAGAATCAACCACTTTTCCAAATATTCATGAAAAACTAAGATTGCTTTTTAATTTTTTTCCAGATCGTAAGAGAAGGAAATATTTTACAACTCATACTTTGAACAAATACTCTGATTAAAGTGCCATTTCCTTCTTGAATGTTACAGTGACTCTGGGTCTAAGATGTCCAGAAGAGCCCTAATTTTAAAAGCAAAGATAAATAAATTAACAAGCCAGCAGGTTAAAGTCACAGTCCCTTAGCACAAATGTCTACAACCCAAAGGGAACATCAGCCTGGCAAAGCTAGCATGGCACGGCACCACAGTTTTCGTGATGTCTTCTTAGCCAGCCGTGGGCTCCTGACAAAGCTGTCCTCCTGTGTCAGTCAGATTGGTCTGTGCATACACTGGTCAAAAAGAGTCACTGACTTAATGCTTCAAAGTATCCCTCAAGCTTTTGTTGACTCTGAGACACGATCAAATATAATCTATAGCATTCTACTTGGGATACCTCAGCAAAGTGACGTACATAGCATTGATTAACAACAAACATCTACTACTTATAGTTCTGAGGCCTGGTAAGTCTGAAATCTGGGTGCCAGTACACTGGATATCTGATAGCAACCTTTGTTTATGGATGACCTCATGCTCTCTGTGACCTCTGGTGTCTCTCTTTTTATAAGGGCACCATTCCCATTGTGACTTATGACACTAACCCTAATTACCTCTCTAGAGCCCCACCTTCAACTACAGCCACACTGGAGATGAGTCGGGACTTGAATATTTGAATATGGGAAGAAAGAAACACAAGTGTCCAGTCCGTAGTACAGCTCTTGACTTACTTTGGGAGAAGTTAGCTATACAGTGAGTTAATATGGTAGGTAGGTATTGCTTCCCACAGGGAAAGCAGCCACTGTCTGAATGAATCCCTAAATTATTGGTTTCTACATGTTTGATGCAGAGAGCTTTGCCTTTGCTAAGTGAAGCTACAGAAGTTGAACAGTCTAAATACTTCATGTTTATCAAGATGTGAATGTTAAGGGAAAGAGAGCACCCACCAGCACTCTTCTGAGAGAAGGGAAGCGAAGCCATGTTCCGAGTGCCTTGCAACCCAGATAAAAGACAAGCCAGCTGATCAACGTAAGGACTTAGTCTCACCTGGACCAGAGATGGTCACTTGTCAACAGTGACCTAAGAGGAGTCGCTCAGACAAAATGTAAGTCAACATCCTCTGAATGTTAAAACAGGGCAGCTAGAAGCAATAGGTGCAGAGAATCAGGGCTGTGTCGTTAGGTACTGCCCCTGACGTAGAAAATTAAGATGGTATGTTTCATGAAAGATGTTACCTTGAGGTTTGGCCTATTGCTATGTATTGTGATGCAAAGTGTGGGCTACCAAGTCCTGGTTGCCCCAGAGAGTCTGCACATAGACCCAAGTGATACTCTGTGACCTTGCCTCCAAGTTACTTCTGATTGGTGAATCAAGATGCCTAGAGCCAGCTAGAACTGAGATAGATGGGGCTTGAGTCCCAGGACTCAAGAACGTGTGGCCATGAAGGCTAGCCAAGTAGAGTTAAGGACAACCTAGATGAAACATAATAAATAATAACTTGGGGTTATTGATAAGAAATAGATTTCAATAGCATAGAGGGTAAATATCTTTCCAACTTTAGTGCTGTTAAAAAGTTTATTGTAAATGATAAAGGTTGTGTGTCTTTTATATGGGAACTGATTGGTCAATGGCAGGGGGGATAGGGGTTTGTAGAAAGTCCAGATTGAGATTAAATTTTCCTACAAGAATGTTACAAGTTTTTAATTAGAGCAGAAAAGCCCCAGATCAGGTATTAGTAATCTGTCCACCACTGCTTTAGCTGGGAGTAAATGGTGTGTACTGTGCCCGGGGGACTCTTCCAAGTGCAGATTGAATATTTAACTTCTGGGCTTGCATGCCTCCTTTCCTCCTGTCTCCTGAAGATAGGCCTCACATTACTAACTTCCTCTCCATGAAGCTAACCTGTCAAACCCCTTCATGAACAAATTAGTCTCCACATTGCCTCTGAGCTCACAAGTCTCTGTATTTTTTTTTTCAGAGTAAATCTATATTTATGAGACTTTGACAAAGCCACACAGCACTGACACGCAGTGATGGTGCCAAGAATTCTAATCTCCTGGGCCTCCTCATACTTCTGCACAATCCCAAAGCTTTTTGATTCAAATTTTTTATAAAATATCGCTTTCACTTATGTCTGTGTACCGCATGCTCATGGAGGTCACACACGGGTGTCGGATCCCCCATTACTAGAGTTATGAATGGCTGTGAACCATCATCCAGATGCTGGGAATCACACTCTGGTACTTGTGGAAGAGCTATAAGTACTTTCAACTGCTGCCCTGGCCATCTCTCCAGCCCCCAAATCTCTGTGATCTTAATCACATGGCCATATCTTGTATAAAAGTGATGTTTTAATAATTATTTATCCATTTATTCATATGGACTAAATTCTATTCTGTTGCAACTTTTTCTTGAGATACAATAGCAAATAGTATGAGATCTAAAATAAGGAGCTCTGAGGAATACAGAGATGGCTCAGTGGTTAAGAGCACTGGCCACTTTTACAGAGGACCCAGGTTTTCTTCCCATCACCCACAAGGCAGTTCACAACTATCTGCTACTTCAGTGCCAAAGGACTAGATGACCCCCCTGGCTTCTGCCAACACCATGCACGAGTGTGGGGCCCACACGTATATGCAGGTAAGTATACACAATAAATAAAAATAAATTTAAAATGAATAAAAACATAAATGCTAGATTGGGTTCACTTGCTCAACGTAGGACTCTTATCATCTGTGAGAAATGGAATATGAACAGTAGAGCTTTGACTGCTTATGGCAAATGCAAAGAGATTATCAATGTCCATAATAAAAAAATATGATGCTTACGGGGATCACACTTATTGATCTTAATACCAGAAAAGAATTATTCACCTGCATCCACATGAAGACTATCCTTGAGAAAATGAACTTCTCTCATAGCCTGGGGGTAAATAGAGCTCAATTCGCCAAGTGGATTTCTTCCCATCTTCCCACTGGACAGAGGGAATGCATAGGGATATTAAGGAATAGCAACATAGGGTATTTCTTTACTTTCTACAAATACAGACTGCCGGTGTCGCCCTCCCTGCTTACTCAGAGAATATTACTTGTCAAAAAAGACCCAGGACTGAAGGCATCGCCTGCTGCGGCTGTCAGCCAGGCTGGCCCCGAAGCAACCACTCCTTATTATCAGTCATGTTTTCCCTTCCCTGAGGTTGTCAGAAACAAAGAGGGTCAATTCATGGTCACCTCTGCCAGAATTGTTTTCCCTGCCAGTCAGAGATATGAAAGTCTGAAACGGGAGACGTAGGCAGGCATGCTCTCTTTTTATTTTCAAATTCAATTCTCTTAAGGGGAAATACTGTAAACTAAGAGGGCAGGTGCTGACTAGAAATGGGGGAATCATTTAATAGTACCTCAAGATGTCTCATCAGGAAGGAGCCCAGGCTGGATAACATACCACAGGCTTTTGTGTTATGACAAGTAATAGAAACGGCTACAAAGAGGTAGGAGCCGCACGAAGGTCAAAGCAGCACTTTATGTATGCACTTGGCATGTCATATTGGGTGGATGTCAATGTCTAGTGTTGGGAGAACTGTGTGGAAATGCAAAGCTTTGGATATGAGACAAAGCCAGAGTACTGAATCAAGGATGCTGGGCCCAAGTTACTGGCTTGAGGTGTTAGGATGATAACAAACATCTGACTCATTGCAGGGTAGTTGGATAGAGAAAGTGATTTCCCTGAGCCCAGTTGAGAGAAATGAGGAAGAGGAAGAAGAAGAGGAGGAGGAAGAGGAGGAGGAGGAGGAGGAGGAGGAGGAGGAGGGAGAGGAGGATGGGGAGGAGGACGGGGAGGAGGGGGAGAGGGAAACTAGGGAGGAGAAGGAGGAGGAGGAGGAGGAGGAAAGAGCATGTGACTTAGGACCGATAACATGGAGCTTCAGGGATATAGAATATTACTAACCCTCTCTTCTCAGGGAAGATAAAGGGGATAAGAGGTGGAGAGAAAGTCAGAGGCACTCCAGAACTTTTCCAGAGTGGTTTTGAAGTTATTTCACTGAAGAAAATAATAAAATGAGCCATGGATCCCAACCAAGCTGAACTAACCTTCCAGGCATGCCCCGTAGGTGGTCTCTCAGGGGCTCTGGCTCAGAGAGAGCCTATGGTAGCTTTACTGATCTTACAGACATCCTGGAAGTCATAAGAACTGTTCGTGGGACTCTGCGTTTTCAGTATTCACTGAGCCCCACTAATGGTGTCGCTGGCCTTGTAAGGAAGAACTTAATTAAAAGAACTGTAGTTTCAAAAATAGTGACAATAAGCTAGACAAAAAAAAATTATTTGAATGTGAAGGAAATTCACACCAGCGTCAGGACATGATTGCACCAAGGGAAAAGTGGGCAGAGTGATCTGACAGAGTGAGCATCACAGTGCAGGGTAGGTGAGTGTGGGGGTGCAGCAGGGAGTGTCCCTCTCATGGCCAGGGCCATCATTTAAGGATTAATGTAGAAAAATAACCAGAAGTCGAGATGTCTGCAGGAGAAAGAATGTCTTCAAGGGAGAATGGCTGTTTGTGTGCGTGTGTGTGTGTGTGTGTGTGTGTGTGTGTGTGTGTGTGTCTGTCTGTCTGTCTGTCTGTCAGTCTGCCTGCCTGCCTTCCTGCCTTCCTATCCAAACTGAGAAAAAGACAAAAATCTTGACATCTTAAAGCACTGAATGGTCATATAAGAATACAAACAGTGTAGTTCTGGTTACATAAGCCACATGTGAATCCAGGAGCTGAAGAGATGGCTCAAGGGTTAAGAGTGCTGTATGCTCTCTCAGAGGACCCTGGTTCAATTTCCAGCATCCACATGGAAGCTCATAAACATCTATAACTCAGGTTTCAGGGAATCCAATGCCTTTTCTCATACCTTCACAGGTACCATGGATACATGTAGTGTGCACACATATGTGCAGGCAAAACATCCATACACATAAAATAATGGTAACATTTTTTTAATAATTGTAGGGAGTGAGGAGGTTAAGTTTGCAATCTATTAAGATGAAACTTTAAACATCTGATCTAAAGTGCCCAGGAGAAACATTAACAAGTACCTGGGGATCGCTCTGATCCCCCTGATGTTTTAAAACTTGAATATCAGATTTCCTGAGGGGAAAAAAGTGAATCAAAATATGTTTTTAAATGTTCTCAGAAGATATGCATGATGTAAAATGATGGTAAAGAGAAAGATAGCCGTAGGCTCCAAGAATCGGTTGAGGTGATCAGTCGAGATGATGACCCACAATTGATGATAGCCCATAATTGTTCTTTGTATCTCATTGGGAAGAAAGACTCATAATAATACTACTAAGATCTATAATCTTTCTCTGCTCTTGTAGTGATGTGGCCACACTGCCTTCCAGCGTGAAGTTCATGATCACAGTTAAACACACATGAAGTAGAAACCACTTGGTAGCAGAAACCACTCTCCTGAGTATTTTTTTCTCTCTGACTTCTCTCACCGCAATCTAACAAATTGTTAGTGACCATTGTGTTCAGAATGATCAGAAATACCAGATGGAATCCTTCTGATAAGGCACTCTTAGTGGTGGGGAATTAGCCAAAACTGGACAGTTTCTTACTGACCGCTCAATGAACTGTTACTACATAGGACAAACAGAATCAAAGTGATTTAGTTGGTAGTGACCTGGATTTCAAGACTCTTGAGTTATGAGAAATGAAAATTAAATTTGTGTAATTAATTCTAACTTCTAGGGCAAATTTGAGCCATGTAAAATTGCCCTTATGAAAAAAGGGACATGAAATGCAAATGTTAAGATACTAGACAGAGTACCAATCTCACAGTGCAGATCCACGAACCTGATAAGAGATTCCTCTGTTCATCCCCTGGACAGGAGGCATCCAGTCACGTAATCATGATCCCTTGAAGCAGCACAGAGAGACTCAACTGTTTGCTGGTCAAATTAGCATGGCTGTATTCTCATCTGCACATTGGAAAAGGAAGTAAAAAGGCCCAAAACTCTTGGCCTATGTGTGGTGTCCAGTTAAGAAGGTTGGCTCACCAATTCTCTAATGACGGACATTTCACGTCTGAATGTCATGTTTAAAGTTCCTGCCTGTTATTAACCCAACTAATATATCTTACCTTCATGGCAATGCCTGAAGTAGTCACAGATGTAGGGAAGTTCAATCATAGCTCATCTATGTTTCTTTTCCCGAGGCTGATAAATATTCTGACAGAAACAATTTAAGAGATAAAAAGTTTACCGTAGCTCACGATTTCAAGGTACAGTCCATGCCCAAAGAGAAATGAAGGCAGCTGGGGTTTTAGGCAACTAGCCATCCCACAGCCAAAACAGGACATGGAAAGGAACAAATGCTTCTGCTAGCATTCTTCTCTCCACTAATGTGAGCCATGATCCTAGCCAGAAAACGGTGAGAGCACAGTGGGTGAGTCTTGTCATCTCAGTCAAGGTCATCAGGATCATTCCCCAGCGGAGAGGACTGTTTTCTGGGTGGTGCTACATTCTGTCCAGGTGACAGTGCTAACCATCACACAGCTCCAAAAAGTGCATGGGACAGAAAGGCACAAAGCCACCAAGACTACCCAAGCTTCTTGGTGGAAAGCCACCTAACTTTCTTGCCACAGAGAAGGAGGCAGAACACCAAAGCAACAAATGCACGTGGACAGGGAAGACCTATCCACTGCATAAACCTTTTATGAGAGAATTTTTTATTAGTTCCTTCAGAGTTTCATACTACTCTGAATTTTGATCATATTCACTTTTTTCCTCTCACCAAAATACCTTTCAGTGAAAACCATGACATCCATCTCCAAATAGGAAGTAGAGGAATGTAAATGTGCTTTGTTTCCTTGTGCCCCTTTCTGGTGTAAGTCTTTGATTGAGAGAGGAAAAAAATAGGGGAAAAGCAGAACTTTGCTTTGAGTCTCTGAGGTAAGGATATTTGAAGGGTTTGTAGAATGCAGTGTCTGACTTTGGGTGGTGATGGTGATTGTCTGCACCATGTTCAGTTATTACAAGCCATGGATGTGGTAAGAACCTCAAATGCACCAGAACACCCAGCTCTGCAATAAATGTGGTTTTTCAACTAGTGCAAGGTTGCGGGATCGAGGCAAATAAGAAAGTAATATTAAATGCAGATCCTGGGCAGGTAATGTCCCTGCCCTCTAGTAGTGGCTGGCATGCTTGGGCTTAGGAAATGGCCATGATTCCCATTCCTAGATATAAGGAGAACTGTGTGTGTGTGTGTGTGTGTGTGTGTGTGTGTGTGTGTGTGTGTGTGTGTAGAATAAAAAGATACATCTCCATTGTAATTTCTGATATTCTAGGCTTTTCTTCTCCATTTTTCTATAAATACTACTCATGCAATTTTATTTACATCCATGAGCCTGCAAGCTTCCTTCAAAAGCACAGAAGTAAATTCTCACACTCTGTGCTGACACTGCATGTCAAATCCCTCCTTCTGTCAATGATGTTTCCCAAGTATCTACTTTGTACCCTAGTATTTGCAGGTGATGGCTTTATACTTCAGTATTCTGAATCGTTTTGTCCCGTGTCTCTCATCCTATTACTGTGATTTTGCTCTCAGCATTTTCTTCCTGCAGAGATCTGGTTTATAAACGCTGCTATTTCTGGCAAGGTCATTTACTCCTGAGAGTTCAAATGACCATAACTGCAAACTGGAGAATTTTCATCCTGAATGAATACACCCTTTCCCCCAGTTATACCTCCAGCCAACCTGGGCTGCTCTTCTTTCTTTTCCTTTCTAGAAACAATTTTGTTGTCTTGCTCTTAATCTTACTGCTGGAGAAACCTCAACATTTCTCTTAAGCCTTGTAGAACTTCCTCAAGGTCATTTCTTCTTGTTGTCCTTGTCACACTATGTTCATGTTCATCTCAACTCATGACCATATCCTATCATTTATTTTTATTTTGTGACTAAATGTCCAGTAATGACAGAGATCTTATGTTTCAAATCTCACATGAGTTCTCCAGATTTGGGATTCTTTTAATTCTTTGGAACATGAACATTTCCTGCTTATGTTACGAACAAAAATGTTTTGGATAATGGTTTTGTTCAAATGAAAAATAGTAGAAATCCATTTTCAAAGTAAAAACATGGAGGTATCAGAGTGCTCTAACTCTCTGTGCCTCTGTCCGCTGCAATATTTTTAGGATATAAATGGCATCAAACGTGTCTCTGAACAGACCATGCCAGGCCCAAACCATTCATGTTTGATTTTACAATCAATACAACCATTATAGACTTGATTAAATGGATTCCCCTAGGTTCTATAATGTTAGGTAAGCCACACAGCTCCTGCAGCCATCCTGAGAACATCCATTATGAATGACCCCACCTATAGAAGGAGAAAGCTCTATTTACCTGATGTCTTTTTTAGAGGAAATCTGTAGAGCTGTTGATATATCACTATAACCATCTGAGAAACAACGATCATCGTATCAAACACAGTAGAGTTATTTTACACCTTGAAGATGAGAGGATGGCCAATGTAGTGTGTTCTGGCACCAGCAAGCACAATCCTATGTCAGCTATGCTAATTCAACACCAAATAGAGTTCATTAAAATGAATAATTATGAAATGACCACTCTGCCTACTTAGTAATATAAAGTATACAAAGACAATGTTCTAATAGCTAAAAGATTTTGTAGGCTGTGGCATCAACTATAACAAAACAGTCTCATTTACAATGCATCTGCTGAAGCAAAACAGTATAGGTTTAAGAACAAAGGAGCTACTTCCACAGTAATGACACTAAATTAGCTAACTCCTCCCAGATTCGTTTGTCTAACTTATAGCAACATGCTTAACAGAGGAGAGATCATAAACAGAAAATTTGAGAAAACCTAAAACAATATAAGCAAGAGAAATATGTAGCTAGAAAACTATTTATTATAAACATATTTGTGCTCATGTTCAAATAATTACTTATACAAAGTTTGTCCTCACTAGGGACTTAAAATCTCCTCAGCCAAGCCATATCTGGAAGAGACTAGATCTTGGTTTGAGATCTTCACATCTTGTAGGTCATCCTCCTCATTCCTGACCTAAGTATTCACATCTTGATTTAAAAGTCTCTCTTACTTTATTGATTGTTATGTCCTGTAAGTCTCTTTTCCGAACATAAAGCCAAATATTTTACCCTAAATGGAGATAGTTTTGTTTCCGTTAGATGAAAAAGACACATTTTTGTCTTCTTTTGGTAGAAGAGGCAAAACTAACCTGACATAGGATCTGGCAAATACTGTGTTTCTGGGTTCTTTGCTTTAATAAAAATACAGTGGTGCAAACTGTCACTATCATAACGACAATGACAATGAGCACTCTAAGCTTTTTCTCCTAACTTTAGACCAGGAGAGAAAAATGGTAACCCTTTCCCGTTCATGATAACAGTCACATTAGCACCATTCAAGAGTGAAGTCCATCATGGCATCAAAGTCACAGTAGCAGAAGCTACTGGTCACACCTCATCCACAATCTCGAACAGAGAGCTGTAAACGCATGGCTGCTGCTCAGTTCTCTTTCTCTGTTTTACAGTCAAGGATCCCAGCCACATATCAATGAACACAACCAAGATAATCTCCCATAAGTGTGAACAGAGCAGCAGCTCAGATAACTCCAGACTTTGTCATATTGACAGTTAACAGGAGCCATCACAACATTATCCTTGGCAACTTGTCACTCAAACGCATAAGTTTTAAGCCATAGTCTCCCACTCTTTGCCCCCATAGCCTCATTACCATGTTATAATAAAAAATGCATTCAAAACAACTCTAAAAATCCTATCTTCTTTAACGATTCCAACACTTTAGAAACCAAAGTATGTTAACTGTGAGTTCCAAATAAAGACCAAAAGCGGGTCCCATCTCCCCAGATTATTATAGCACCAACTAAACATTCCTACTCAAAAGGGAAGAATTGGAACTCAGAAAGAGATTGCCAGAACAGAACAAAATCAAACCCCAGCAGGAAAAAAAATACCATATTCCCCTGTTCCATGCCTAGCATCTGGAGCTTTTAATATAATCAATTAAATTCCACAGGCTTGGAAAGCTCTGGTGCCTGTAGCACACCGTTTCTATTGTAAGCTGGTTTTCTTTCACATTTATAACACTCTTTGGCAAACAACCCATGATCCTGGCATCCATTACATGCTGGGGCCTCTGCCATGATCCTGGCATCCATTATATGCTGGGGCCTCCACTGCAACTTAGACTTTGCCATGAATAGTTCACAAAATGGCCTCGAAGGGCCTCTTTGCACAGAATTTCACCATGCTGCCTATTGCCTGACTCAGCTGCTCTCCATCTTGTGTGTTTCATATGTGCAAAACCAGTAACACATGGATGATGTAGCAACTTCTGTTGCCAGGTTACAATGTAGTCTGACTCTCTTTGGCCGTTGCTGTATTGGATTCTGTGTGCCGACCCTGGGAAAATGCTTCTTTGGGAAGTTGTTTCTAGGGAAAGCCTTCAGGTTAAAATTACTCCTTTTAAATGAATTTAAATGGATGAATCTTCATAACATGAAGGTTCTGGGGGATAGGATTTTACCTCAGGACACTTGCCCTATTGTCCTAGTACAGCACCGGAGATTTCAGTGATGTTAATCTCTTTAACAATTACAGTGGCTCTCCTAGTGCCAGACTGAATGCTCCCGGTATTGAAACACAGCCTTCAAAGAAAAAAAAGACAAAAGCTAAAAACAAAAATACAAAACCAAAACCAAGTCCACTATGTTTAAATTTAGTTTATTTAACTCATTGTCTGAGGGCATTGGCAGCATGAAGGCAGATCCTGGGCCGAGTGTCCTCTCTACATATGTTTCTGATAGAGTCCTTATTCTGTTCAGAAATATCACGATTCCTAGCAGAGAAAGAAGCCCCAAACCAGTGACTTAAAACCTGCAAGGTAGAACTAAGACAAAATATGGGCCATGGCGGGACCCACTGTTCCAACTTTCACTGATGCACGACTGAGTCAGCATTTGTCTAGTGGACTCAGGAACAGTGCTTAAAACCAATGTGACAAGGGATTCATGGGTAAGATCCATCCTGGACGGTGATTCCAGGGAAGGAGGTGGAATAGGCAACACACAAGAGCTTCCGAACCTCCAGACCAAGGTCTCGGGACCCAGGCCTCTCTCTACAGACAAGGACGTATTCTTAGATAAAAGGAAAGGGATTTTTCTTCTTGACAATAAACAACTAAAAACCAACATCAGAGTCTTTTTGGCTATCTGTTGATATGATAGAACATTGACCAAAATCAAGTTGGAGGAAGAGTGCGTTTATTTCATCTTAAAGTTACAGTCAATCATTGAGGGAAATCAAAGCCGGGAACTCAATACAGTAACCTAGAAACAAGAACTGAAGCAGAGACTATGGAGGAAAGCTACTTACTGATCCGTTTCAGGATCACATTCAGATAATCATCTATATTTATTATTATAAAGATTGCATTGCACACAATGAATAGGGTCCTCCTAGAGCCATTAAAAATCCAGAAAATGTCCTACAGACATGCCCACAAGCTAACCTTATGGAAGTGAGTCCTCTCCTGGAGTTTCTCCTTCCTAGGTGAGTCAAGTCGATAACCAAGACTAGCCAACACATGTCTACAAGGCACAAATGTCTCACTGTTAAACTATAACCTTTCCTTTTCTGTTTGTCCCCAAGATCTCACATGACTTTCACACTAGACACTACAGTGCAACTTTAAAAGTCCCTCAGTTTTTGAAAATTCTACCACTGAAAAGTTCAATGTCTATTTAAAAATAAGTCTCTTAATTATGGGTTCCTCTTTAAAAAACAAAAACAAAAACAAACAAACAGAAAAAAAAACAAAAACAAAAAACACAGGTTAATTCCGAAAGGGAAGATTAGGGCATAAGAATAATTATACTTCACTTAAACCATACCAAAGTCCATCAATGTCACTTCAAATTTAATAGTTCCACTTTTGCCATCTGGAATTCACTCATAGTCTTTTGGGCTTCCCAGGACTCAAATGAACCCACCTCATCTTTCCTCATAGACTCTGGCTAGCTCCACTCCATATAGGTCATTGTCCTGGTGACCACTGCACTGTTCTGGTATGTCCTGGTATCTCTAATGTATTCAAAGCTTCACCTTAACCAATGGCCTCCTCTTCACCTGATGTCCTTCCCTCCTTAAAAACTAGTATTGTCTGGGAGAGCGCTACACATTACTTCTCAAGTTCTGCTGCTAGCTGGATGTGCAGCCTTAGCCCCTTCTGGACCTCAGCTTCTGTGTTCTGACCTGAAGAAAACACATCTCAGAAATTTTCACCTCCATAATGCTGATATCTTAGTAAACACAGCTGACCAGAAACCACAGATTCTTAATTCAAGATACCATATAAATGGCCCTGATAGAGTTGCTGAGGGACATTCAAACCTCCTGTAACTTTACAAGCCCAGACTCCACTGTCTGCATTTCTCTCAGCACATGAGCCTGTGGGGACACTTTAGAACAGTTATATGGATATTAATTGACAAAGTATTCCGTGGGTAGAGTTAGCAGCATTTGGAAGGCTCTGCTCTGCAACAGCAATGAGAAACTGACTGGCTTCCCCTGGACCAATCAGAAGGAGGCAGGACATAGGCATGTGCTGTGGAAAGATGTCTATATCAGGTGGAACCTCAACCCACCTAGCCTCTCATCTCCCAATGTATAATGCCACCATTAGCTAATTTTGAGTGAATTGTATGCTAATATAGAATCTCTCTCTCTCTCTCTCTCTCTCTCTCTCTCTCTCTCTCTCTCTCT
>JADRCD010208561.1:21222-33642 GCA_019843815.1 Montemys delectorum | reverse complement strand
ATTTACCTTGACGTATCTCGCCAAGCAAAGCGAGTACACACAAGAGTAACACCGGAGTATGTAAACTCTATATAGACAACACACCCCACAGACATGCCACCCAGGTTCCTTACTTAAAAATACATGTAAGCTAAAAATCCATATCCTTATTAAACCACTATATCCCTCAACAACAAATCATGCCATTATACACGGTAAGCACTGTGAACATGCTCTGCACGACTGAATAAAAATGACTCTATTCATCTTGAAATTTGGGATGAAAATAAAATCACAGATCACAAGACACCAAGGGCGGGCGGGGAGGGAGAATCTCCAAAAGTCAAGAGGGGCTTGCTGTGCTGCCTTCGAGCTGAACTATACTGCTAAGACAGTGGCGGTTATGTTCCAACAGGAGTAATCAGAACCGCTTGGGAAGGAGCAGGGAAAACCAGATGTGGTAGAAGGGGAGGGAAGAGGACACAGAGAGTCAGTTGCTGTCAGGAGCTCACTCCCACAGCGAGAACATGGTGGCTGGTTAGCAGAGCGGCTCAGAGGTGAACTGATAGTAGGCACCACCAGCACTTTATCATTAAAATTTAAACTGTCAGTGTGCCTCTTTATTGGAGGATAGAAGGAACCTTTCTTATGATTTTCAAACTAAGGAAAATTGACCAACCTCACAAAACCTTAAAGCATTGCACTATGTGGCTGAACCATCATTTACTTTAGCATCCCTGCCCCTCCCCCACTAGTAATGAATTAGACATTAGTTAAAACAACAGGCTCTGCAATATTAGTACGTCTTTTAATCCCCTTTTCTATGAGTCAACACAGTTGAAGTGATCTTATTTCCTGTAAACAATGTCTTCAAATAGTGGGAAATGGAGATACAACGGTGGAAAATGAATCCTCGTTGCAAATAAAAACATCACTAGTGTTACATAAGTGAGCTGGTAGACCTGAACCCTGCTATAGATCAAAAAGGCAAATAACAATCAACACTGAACACCTGTTTTTGTCAAAGGCCAGGCCGACACCTTCCAAGCACACGCACCTCCATTGCCCTCCCTGCTGGCAAGCCATTATACTAATTAAGGTTTATGGCATTTGTTAAAATAAAAAATGCATGTGCCTTTTGTTTGGTTCATCAATTTCATTTATAAATGTGTGTCCTCTATTGATATGTGGATGTATACAAAACCACCACTAAATGCAGCAAAATAATTAGACATCAGCGAAATGTACAGGAGGAGCTAAAGTAAGTGAGGGTTCCGCCATGTGGTGTGATGAATAAGGAACAACCTTTAACAGAACGCAGTAGAACAGGTAGCAGGACCTTCAAAATGGCTAAAGTTTAGAAGGGGGAGCTGTAGCTGGAACCAAAGGCAAGGCGAGTGCCCAGAAGTAGAGGCTCGCTCGCTTCTGGGGATGGGACAGGGACAGAGCAGAGCTTCTGGGGATGGGACAGGGACAGGGCAGGAACAGGTTTATCAATCTACTTTTTTAACAAAAAAGTTCATTTACATTGTGTGTGTGAGTTGTGGTGTGTGTGTGTGTGTGTGTGTGTGTGTGTGTGTGTGTGTGTGTCCATATCTGTAGGTAGGCAAGTTGACATATGAATGTGTGGCAATCAGAAGCCAGCTTCTGGAAGTGATCCTCTCTTTCCACCTGTGAGTCCAAGGGATCAAAGACATCTCCTTTATCTGCTGATCCAGCCATCTCATCTCTGGCCACCTATCTTTTGCGAGTACAGTTTGAGCATTCTCTCTCTCTCCCTCTCCCTCTCTCCTTCTCTCTTTCTCTCCCCTTCCATCTATCTCTATTCCTCTATCTCTCCCTCCCTCCCTCCCTCCCCCTTCTACCTCTCCCTTCCTCCCTCCTCCCTCCTCCCCTCTCTCTCATGGCAATCAAACCTGGCGTAGTATACATCACTTTAAAAAGCTGCTATATGCCATTTCTATAATGGGAGTCAGAATCCTGGTATCCAACGAGCAATAGTAGACAAAAATGATCCCAAGAGATAAGCTTTGGTAGTCTGTCTCACCAAGAGGAAAACCAGATGCTCTGTAAAGGGGATCCACGGCAGTTACTCTGGTTCTTATCCCTTCAGAGTTTCCAGTGGATTGCAATTCATACTTGGCCATGAGGCAGTGCACAACTATCCAAACATTCCTGCTAATCTTTACAACTTATAAATAAAGCTACCATTATGATACTTAAATACAATCCAATGAATTATCTGGTGGTCCAAAGAATTTGAATGCTTTTCACTTCTCAAATTTAGTAAAGAGAGAAAGTGTTCAAAATCTAGTAGGCAAAGGGACTGGTGGATAAAGGTGAGACTCATAAAACATGCTCTAGGTTTTGTAAGATGTGGCTCTCTGCTTACGTTATTTCAAGACTCCAGCACTGGTCCTCACAACTATGCCTCTGAACATCGTGTTGGACGTTGGATGCAAGGCAGCCTTCCCCTCAGAAAATTAGGATGCTCTCCAGGCTCCATGTCTTTTGTAAATAATTACTACTCAAAGGCTAGACAATTCAAGGTCTAATTACTCCAAAGCAAAGTATCAATTAAAAGCTCACAGGTTCATCTTCAAAATTACTACTGGGGTGTGTGTGTGTGTGTGTGTGTGTGTGTGTGTGTGTGTGTGAAGTACTTGAGCACCTTCCTATGTGTTAAAAGCCCTGCTCTTTCTCTGTACAATCCAATGTCCGATTTGTTCATTCTGAAGAATTATGGTGATGTTAAATGCAAACAGTACTTTCTGAGTTAATTACAGACAAATTTTTCCTACAGTTCACATCTCAGAAGCCAGCTCTAGGCTCTTGTGTTTTCTTTCAGCTTTAGGAAAGGGCTTGTGAGTTTAAGACTGCCATGTATGAGGAGATCTGATTTTAACTGGAAAAAAATTATCAAGGTAATCACAAGCTCATTTATGCCATAAAATGCCAACTTGGGTCCCATGGAATTTTCTTAAATGAACCAGTAAGACACATTCTATTGTAAGGTAAATCATGTTGTGTAAATACAATGCAGCTTGCTCCAGCTCAAACTTCTCTTTGGTGCTCTGCCCTCTGCACTACTTGGCAATAGAAAGAGTTCTTCCTAGTGCTATTTGTCCTCTACATGGGTTCCACCAATTAGAGCATAATTGAGCCATCTCTTCAAACCAGTGTAAAGATAGCTGTGTAGTCAGTCACTCAGAGTAATGTTTAAAAATAGAAAGGAAAGCCTTAAGTTTGAGGCTTCATGATGGTATAATTGATTCTTAGGGAGGGAATCAAGAGCTGCTGAGAATGTCCTACAGTAGGTTTGAGCAGAAGAGCTACATGAAGAAAAACCTCAGGATAGCATGCTTGCATCCACGAGAACTATAAAAAGTGGGACCAAAGCTATGTTAAGTCTGCTTAAAGGTCCCACCCCTTGAGCCCCACCTCCAGGGTGTAGAGGGGAAAGAACTAAGCCCTATTAACAATGCATGATGTAGCTGGCGAAGCATCAGGACTTTTATAACAGTTGTTTGTCTTTATTAATCTTCGCCTCCGCCTGAAGAAGCAGCATTGTTATTTACAGAAATCCCAAACAACTAACTCAAGACCCATAACAATACCACTGGAAATTCTTAACTCAGATATGCTCCTTAAAACTGCTGTTCTTTCACACAGCAATAAAATAAGTCGTACAACTTTAAAATTGCTCATACAGTGGATGAGTAAGTAACTAGTACAGTCAGTGCAAGCAGACAGAGCCCCAAACACGAATGCGAAGATCCAGGGCAACATAATGAATGTTTGCAATAAACTGCTTAAGAGCAAAAGCAGAATTGAAAATTATATATACAGTGATTTTTTTAACTCCAGAATAAGTCAACATAATTATTATTTATTCAGCTCACACTCTGTGTTCACCACTTTATATAATCTCTATAATAAATGTGTGGAGACTGTTATTATCTCCCTTCTGCTGGTAAAGAGACTAAGGGCTATGGAGCAATGCTCCGTAACTTGTCAGCTACAAAGCAACTGAGACGTGGTCCAAACTCACTTGTTCTCAAAGGACTGACAGTCAAAGTTAGGAAAAGACAGCACTTCAGGAAGCTGGAAGGGGAATCTACTATGACTGTGGGTCGGGGCAGAATGCATTCTCTGTACTCTGAGAGAGGCTGAATTCCTCTATCGCTGCCCTTTCTGGATATAGTGCTTTATTATGGAATCTCTCAGTCTCTGTGACTTTGTCTGCAAAACCCATGCCCCATTTTGCTTTCCGTTTCCGTGACAAAATCCCATGATCAAAAGCAACTTGGGGTGGGGGTGCAGGGTAGGAAAGGGTTTATTTCACCTTACAGGTTACAAAACAGTCTGCCCTCAGGGAAGTAGGGCGGGAACTGAGGGCAGACGCTGGAGGCAGAAATGGAAGAGACGAAGAGACTGTAGGAACATAGCTTACTGTTCGGCTTCCCATAGCATGCTCAGCTTGCTTTCCTATGCAGCCCAGGTGCTTAAGGGAGCGTACTGCTCTCCAGGGAGCTGGGTTCAGTTCCCAACACTCACATGGTAGCTCTCGGCCACCTAAAACTCCAGTTCCAGGGGATACGATGCTTTCTCCTGGATTCTGTGGGCACCAGTATACACGCAATACACACAAACTCACACAGGCATAAACAATACACTAAATAAGTACATAGGTAAGTAAATAAATAAATCTTTAAAAATGAATGCATTCTTACAGTGATTGTTCAGGGTAGATATCTAAGTATTGAGAAGTACAGATATACAAGTTTACATTTAGATGTGTATATTGTATATCCACTGGCAATTTATCTCTCTAATAATACATCTCTTTATTTATCACTGCATATCGTTCCTCTAAATTAAATAATACTGGACTATTTTACAGACCATACATTTTTATGTATCAAAAAATTGTAAACATCTTGCCATGGTACTAAATATAGTTGTATATGTTTTTAAATCTTGTAGTTGCAAAAAAATAATCTTTGTAGTTGCAAAACATAATACCAATTTGAAATCTATTGAATTGAGGTCTACAAAGTGAGTTTCAGGACAGCCAGGGCTGTTTCACAGAGAAACCTTGTCTTTAAAAATGAAATAAAAACCCCCAAACAAAAATATTTTTTCTGATTAATTCCCTTTGGGTAAATTACTGGGGATGGAATCAATGTTATCAAAAGAATTAGGATTGAAAACTCCATCTGCTAAACCACTATAGAAAGACTTAGTCAGTTTTACTCTTACCAATTTTAGGTCTTTCTTTTACCACATATTTACATCAACACTGAATGTACTGGTTAGTTTCTGTCAACTTTACACAAACTAGAGACACCTGGAAAGAGAGACCCTCAATTCAAGAGTTGCTTTCATCAGACTGGCTGTGGGTGTATGTCCATAAGGCATTTTCTTAATTGCTAATTGTTGTCGGAGGCCTCTGTCCACTGTGGGTGGTAGCATTCCTGAAAAAGTGGGCCTGGGCTATAGAAGAAAGATAGCTAAGCAAGCCAGGGACGAAATGTCTCTTTATGGTCTCTGATTCAATTTTTGCCTCTAGGTTCCTATCTCAAATTGCTAGTTTAGCTTCCCTTGATAATGGACTATAACCTGTAAGCCAAACAAACCCTTTCTCCCCAAGCTGTTTTTGGCAGTGTCTCATCACGCCAACAGAAATCCAGCAATGGGAAATCTGCAAGTCAATGTCCTTTCCACAGTCTACTTAGTGCCATGTGTTCACACCTATGTCTGCATACATCGTTAGACGTTTTGTTGTCGATGTCATAGGTTACAGCAGCCTCTATGAATACTGCCAAAGCATTGCCTAGTTCTCTAAGCTTACAGAGATGTGTACTTAGATGATTATCACTCAGGAATGAGTTGTAGTGCTGGTGGCCATGAGCTCAATGCCAGTGAATCAGTATATATAGTAAGCATATCTATCTTTAAACAGAAATGCATATAACAGGAGGTTATATACTGACTAGGAGCTCACAGGAACCTCTAACTCCTCCAGTAGCAATGGCTTATTTCCCACTTACTCAATATTTGCTGCAACTGGTTTTGTCTTACATAACAAGAAGCCTGAGAATTAATCTAATAATGCAGTTACGATTAGTACGCATAAAGGGAAAAAGGGCATGCATTTGAAGGAAGGCCCTGAATTTACTTTTTTTTTTTTTTTTTACTAAAAATCAATACAATTGATCTATCATCAATGAGAATTGTAAGAGAAAGCAATAGGAGGAAGTTATAGACTATAGGGGCCAATATGAGACCATACAGCTTAAAAGTGTGATCAGAATTATTTGGAAAAGAAGACATAGGAAAGATAGAAAAAAGGATGCTGTTTCCATTAAGAATTTTGATAATACGTAGGTGTGAGGTGGGAGAAAGACTAATAGATACAGGTCAGAGACCACCTACCATGGGGGCTAGTGATACTGTAAAGCCAAGCCAGCATGCATTAGCCTGGGGGAGGAGGGCAAATGAGAACTAGGCCAGCTAGCCCTCAAGGAACTGAATGGGTTTCTAAGGAAGGGACTTAGGACCAGGAAATAAGGCCATAGAGGACTTGGTATCAGAAATGAGGTCAGAGCCTGCTTGGCAGCCACCACAAGATGGCACTGAGGCCCAGAGGGCAGAACATTCATTGTTTATATTCCCCTTGAGCTAAGAATCAGCCTCAGGCTGACCCTACCAGATGAGGACCACAGAAGAACCAAAACTGAAAACTTGGAGGCTTGACAAACACCGAGTCAGCCGTGGGTATTATATCTAAGAGCCCCAGGTCATTCATTTCCTTCAAAATATTGGTCCTCCCTGGATGCCAGACACAGCCCTCCAAAGTCTATCCCCAAGACTAGTTAAATTGTGATGCATTTGCTCCGTCAAGTAATAGATACAATGAAACAAATATTGAAGGATCCCGAGAAAGCAATTTAGCCTCTTTATCATACCTATATAATACGGTACCTGGAAGTGCACAACACCTATACAGGTAGAACTACTTGGTGATCTTGAGGCAACAAGTGTGAGGACATTGTCAGGATGGCTCATAGATGGGAAAAGGGGAGGGGTCTGGAGTGTTTCGAGGAGCGCTTATGGCTGTGGGTTCAGCTTCTAACACCACAAAACAAAGTAAAAGAAAATGATTTATTGAAGGCATCATTAACTCCCTATCCTTACTTGCTGGCCTTGAACTTATGATCTCTCCTGCCTGAGCTTTAGCCTCCAAGTCTATGGAATTGCAGGGTCTGGTATTGGATCATACTTGTCCTGGAATTATTGGTGTCTCAAATGAAATAAACATATTTCTCAATGTGATAGAAATGGATTCATTGGCAATTACAACTTCTCATTTTTTTAGTATTTAGAAAGCGCAACACTCACTCCTCTGTAGCCCAAGGGGAATGCAAAATGAGCTCAATATTCTCTCCCCAGACTCCTGTTTGGAATAATTACCCCTGGAAACAAAATCCACAAAAGTCCTCCTCAGATGCAATTGCCTTTGAGGACTCTGGAGAACTCAAGTCTACATACTCAATTGCATATTGCTTTTACCACATCCTAATTTGCATTTTCTAGCCCTATTATGTAGACCTAAAAATTGAGGGAGATACCTCCCTGGGACTATTTGTTAGCATAAAGAATTATAAACCACACCTCAAAAGTTTGCTAAAAATTAATCTTGAATATATTACTTAAAGGACATTCACAACTGGCTTAAAAATCCTTATCTAATTTAAATGAATTGCTTACTTTGAAAAAAACTATAAGAAGTTTGTGTCATTTCACTAATATGCAATTAAAATAATTAAAAACATTTCCCACATGCTTAAGCAAACCCACCGCTGATCCAAGCTACTGCTGTTCTGGAATGGATTGGAAGGTTCCCACTGATTTCTCTGCATGGAGGAAACATATTTTTGACATCATGTAAGGAAATGAAGTTATTCAACTTAATGGATCAGTACAGAAAACAAAACTCTTGTCTGTCAAGCAGAATATTTTCGCTGTGTTTGTGTTTCCATCAGATCTAATTTAGTTAGCTTTGGATGGTACTTTTAAATGAATATACATAAATGCCATTTGGAATGGTCTATTTAATTCATTCGCACAAAGCAGAGACCATTATAAAATCAGTTTGAAAAGTATTTTGTGCTTTCTTATTTAATTAATCCATTACACATAACCTTCCAGGATTTTACTCTTTGAAACTATTATTAACACTACACAGATACGTTTTAGATTATTAAATTTAAGAATTTATACCCAATAAAACTCTCAGCAGGGATATTGTTATTAAATGAGATCATTAAACCTAACCACACTAATTAACAGCTAAATATTGAGGAGCACTTGTACAACAGTGGATTGTGTTCCCTCTTCTTAACCCCTCTGCTCATGCTACCAAATGAATACAAACTTCAGTGAAAGAAATCTAGGAAGGCTATGGAAACCACATACACCTCTGTGGAAAGAGGTTCCTCCAAAACCAAGGTCAAGGCGTGTTTAACACTTGATCCTTGTCAGATCATCTGTCAGTAATTTTCAATTATAGGTACAAGTGGAAGTGGTATCTCCTCTCCTTATGCCTATAATGGCATGACTGGAACTATTCTGCATTTTAGTTCCACTGGTAGTAACTAATCTTAAATGACAGAACCCCACATGTTTGAGGACCTCTCTCCATTAAAAACTGCAGCCTATAGCACAAGATGGGTGATCTTTTAACCACAACAGGGCAAGGGCCAGTCAAAAGGACACATTCTAAGCAGAAGATACCAATAGGTGGTAGTATAACTGACATCTCTGTCATCCCTACACTGTCATCCACAGTGAAGGCTGTCGTATCAGACTCCAGGAGTATCTGCTTAGATGCTAGGAACATTGGCTGGGAAGGCTCAAGAACGAGTTCCTTTCTAGGTATCACTCAGTATCCTTACTAGGTATCACTCGGCAGATACAGAAGGCATCTGGCTCAATGCCGTGCTCCTTCCCTCCAGGCAGTCTATATTAAATGAATGGAGGGTGCTAGAGTGCAATGGTGAAAGAGTCACCTTTCCCACAAAGCTTCCCATAAAATCACCCTACACATATCCCAGGGCAACATCTCCACGTAGCTGTTGTTACTTCCTTCTCTTCTTCTCAGGTTATTTATCCCAAGAGTGCTCCTCGCCGAACCCCCTCTCTCGATGTGAGTGTCCGTTGCGCTTGTTAGTGTGGGTATGTGCACATGTACGCTTGGGAACACAAGGGCATGGGTGTGCATGCACATGGAAGCCCAAGGGTGGCATTGGGAGTTTTCCCTCAACTGCTCTCCACTTTCTTTGTTTTTTTTTTTTTTTTTTTTTTTTTTTTTTTGAGAAGGAGTCTTCCACTGAATGTGTAGCTCATCCACTTGGCTAGGCTGGCGAGCAATAAGGTTCAGGAATCTGCCTCTCTCTGCTCTCCTCACTGCCACTGGTATCACAGGACTACATTCTCCTAGATTTTTATGGGGACTCTGGAGAATTTAGGTCCTTGGGCCTGCATGGCAGACACTGCGCCATGAGTCGGCTCCTCAACCTTTCAACAAAACCATAATTCTGATTTTTGGAGAGAATAATTTTAGGACAGTTCTCAACAGAAGAATCCCGTCTTAAGGAAGGAGTTAGGGGAACTTTATTACATAGCCTGACTTCCTACTTAAAAAGTATGTTAATTCCAACCAGACATAGTCGAACATTTTAAATTTAGGGTTCAATTTTTCACAGTTCATTGTGGAGAGCCCCTGGGCCGCGCCCTGAGATGGCGCCGGTTTCTGCTCCTTGCTGGAGCGGAAGAGTGATAAACAACACCTTATATGGCGGTGCTTGTTTGCCTGGCTTGCTTCTGCCTTTGGCAGCCTATCGGATAGCGCCACGTAACCTTTTGGGATAGGTTACTCATGGGCTTTTAAGGGCCAGGGGTGTTGCCCTGGGGGGAGAAGATCGTTCATGGGTCAGAAGATTGTAAAGGGTTCCTGAATAAAAACTGCTTGAAGAAGAGCTCGGGAGTCGCGTCTTCCTTGCTGGTCGAGGTGGAATCGACAGTTCATAACATATTAAATAAAGTGTAAGCTCTCAATAAACAAGCGTCTTTGATGCCTCAAATAATTTTGGGCTAGACAGCTTCCCAGGAAATTCTGCTGCTTGGAATTTGTATCTCTAGTCACATACCCGTATCTGGGCATCTCAGCTCCACTAAGCCTCTTTTTTTTTTTTTTTTTTTTTTTTTTTTTAATTGAAGCAATTAGGGGTGAGGAAGCTTATTAGGAAAAAAAGAGAAACTTTTGTGTGTGGTTTCTTTGTTTTAGATGGGAGCAGTATGGAACGGAATGATTTGTGCTTCTCATTCATACGTTAAAGTCTTAGTTACCAATGTGCCTGTTTCCGGAGTCAGGGTCTTTAGGATGTTCCTAAGGTATGATGAGGTACCACGCCTATTCAAATACAACTGCAGCCTTATAAGAAGTGATGAAGGAGGTTGATACATTCTCCCCTTCTGTCTGTCTGTCTTCCCCAACTCCCATTCGTCAGTTATGTGAGGACCAACCAAGAATGTGGCTGTCTGCTAGCCAGAACGAGCTCTCACAAGGAACCAAATCAGCTAGCATCTTGTTGGGCTTCAGTCCTTAGAACTCCAAGAGAATAACTTTCTGTTGTTTAAACCACTCAGCCTATGGCCTTTTGTCATGGCAGACTGAGCTGACTAACCCAGAGGTAAACTAAGCCCTTCCTTAACTACTTCATGTCTTTTCCCTTTTAGCTCTTCTCCTTTATCTTCCCTCACCTTCTTCTCTTGAACCTCCCTTTTTAAATTCCTTCCCTCATTCAGTAGGACAGCACCATTGCTGTCCTACTGGCTTTCCATTGTGCTTGGCTGTTACTTCTCCAACACTAAATGAGAAACAATGGGGGTCTAGCCTCCTGATGCCTAGGGCTTAGTGAGAAGTCAGCATGCTGAGCTCCTTCAAAGTGCTATACTGCAGCTTGCTTTTTAGGTCCATTTGCTTGGAAAACATTTTTTGCAGCCCTTTACTCTGAGGTCATATCTATTTTTGTTGCTAAGGTGTGTTTCATGTATACAGCAGAATGATGGATTCTGTTTTCACATCCATTCTCTCAGTCCATGCCTTTTTGTTGGAGAATTGAGTTCATTGGTGTTGAGAAATATTAATGACCAATGATAATTTATTAACTAACTCCTGTTATTTTGATGTTGATGGTCTCTCTCTCTCTCTCTCTCTCTCTCTCTCTGTGTGTGTGTGTGTGTGTGTGCATGTTTTCACTGGTATAGAATTATTTATTTCCAGTGTTTTCTTGTGTGTAGTTAACGTCCTTGGATTGGAGAGTTCCTTCTGTGGGGCTGGATTTGTGGATAGATGTTGTTTAAATTTAAGTTTGTCTTGTAATATCTTATTTTTTTCATCTATGGAGATTGAGAGTTTTTCTGGGTATAGTAATCTAGGTTGTCATCTGTGGTTTCTTAGGGGCTGTAAGACATCTATCCAGGCGCTACTAAAATTTAGAGTCTCTGTTGAGAAGTCAGGTTTAATTCTGATATGTGCCTTTGTACGTTACTTGGCCTTTTCCCCTTCAAGTTTTAATATACTTTGTTTTGTAGGCTTTGTGTTATGATTATTATGTAGGGAGAGGATTTTATTTACTGGTTCAGTCTAATTGATGTTCTGTAAGTTTCTTGTACATGTATAGGCATCTCTTTCTTTAGGTTGGAAACATTTTTTTTTTCCAAGATTTTGTTGAAAATATTTTTTAGTCCTTGGAGCTGGGATGCTTCACCTTCTATTATTCTTAAGTTAAGTCTTTTCATAGTGTCCTAAATTTCCTGGATGTTTTGTGTCAGGAATTTTTTAGATTTAAGATTTTCTTTGACCGATGTGTTACTTTTTTCTACCATATCTTCTATGCCTGAGATTCTTCCATCTCTTGTATTCTGTTGGTGATGTTTACATCTGTTGTTCTTGTTCTCTTTCCTAGGTTGTTTTATCCAGGCAAGACTTCCAGTGGAAAGAGGGGGACATCAACCCACCTATAAAACCTTCAACCCAAACATTCTTCTGCCTACAGGAGTACAGGAATAAACATTAGCAGAGACTGAAGGAATGGAGAGCCAATGACTGTCCCAACTTGAGACCTGTGTCATGGGAAAGAGCCAACCCCTGACACTATTAATGACACTCTGCTATGCTTGCAGACAGGAACTTAGCATAACTGTCTCCTGAGAGGCTTTATCCAGTAGCACATGGAAACAGATGCAGAGACCCATAGCCAAGCATCAAGCAGAGCTCAGGGAGTGTTGTGGAAGAGCGGGGGACAAAATTGAGTGAGACAGAGGGGTTAAAGACACCACAGGAAGACTTACAGACTCAACCTAACCTGAGTC
>JADRCD010208561.1:6412-21212 GCA_019843815.1 Montemys delectorum | reverse complement strand
GATAGGGGAAGTGGGTAATGGGTGAGAGGGTTGTATGGGGCAGAACTGGGAGAAGAAGAGGGAAGGGAGGCTTTGCCTGGGATGTAATATGAATAAAAATAAAATAAAATAAAAACAAAAATTCTATATACTTTTCCTTGTGGCCCTTTTCTTGCATCTTACACTGATGCTACCTCATACACATGGTACATATTAACTCATACCACACACATGCACATAAGCACACATACAAGTAATAAATAAATAGATAAAGAAATAACGTTTTTGAAAAGGAACAAGGAACCTGGTTGCATACAAAGAGTTCAAGTTTAGAAATGAAAGCAAGAAAAAGGAAGAGACAGTTGGACAGTAATTATGCAGTGAAAGACATGAAGCAAAGGAGGATTAGTTGTAGGTCTTTATCTGTATTTCTCCAGTCCATCATCAACAGGGAAGTCAAAGCAGGAACTCAAACAGCTAGTCACATGACACCCATAATCAAGAAACAAATGTCCTTGGGCCTATTTGTTTACTTGCTAACTTGCCCTCAGCAAATTTTTTTCCTCTCCGTTTAGGAACACTTTGTAGAGAATGGTGCCACCTACCATGGGCTGGGTTTTCCTGCAGCAATTCCTCCATCAATATGCCCACAAGCCAACCTGATCTATTGACATAACTCATGAAATCCCTTCGCAATTGATTCTGACTTCAGTAACAACTAACTAGCACAGGTGGATAGTTCTTTGCAGGGCACCAGGAGTGGTTTTACTAAGTGTCTTCTTCTGTTTGTTTCTGCATGGTTTCACTACGGAGCTCCGGCTGTCCTGGGACTCACCCTACAGGGCAGGCTGTTCTCAAACTCAAGGATCTGCTGGCCTCTGCCTCCTGAGTGCTGGGATTAAAGGCATGCACCAAGACACCTGCTACTGATTCCTCTCTATGCTGCTCATGCCACTAGGAAACACTTCTGTCGTTCACCAGTTGTCATGGATCCTTTAGGTTAATTGTCCATTTAGTATTATAATTTCTACATGGAAAGCCTTCAAACAGTTTCTGGGCCAATGTCCTAATAGCAGCAGCAACAACAACAGCAGCAATTTGAAAGTGGTCTTTCCACTGATTTCTGTAACTTACCCCTGTAATAACTCTACCAAGAAAGTACACCTAGAAATGGGGAAACTCCGGTTTAATTTAAGGGGCTTAGCAAGGATAGAGCTAGCAAAGGCTGACTCTATACTCTTAGCTGTGGCAGAATACATCCTCTGAAAAGCAATCGCATCATGACCACATACCAGTAGCTCAAACACAGCCAGTCACTTCAAGTCCCTCGAGCAATGAGTACGGTTCTAGGCACATGTTCCACCCTGGTTTCCATGCCCAAGGCTGAGACAGCCGTGTTTGAGTCCTGTTGTTAGTTTCAGGTCTCGAGAAACATTTGGAAGCTTAATAAGCTGGGCCAGTCCTTGTCTACTCCTCTGCATCTTGGTCAAGCCTCCTTCCTTGAGGGTTTGAAGGTACGTGTGTACTGTGATCCCACTGTGACTTCTCTACAGCTGAATCTAGAAGCAGACATTTCCGAAATCACCTAGTACAAAACTGGCTTCTTGACAGCTGAGGAAGGCCACGTGTTCCATTCGGATACTTTGGAATTTTCTTAGAGTTGGCTCATTCCACAAAGAATTTTTTTAAAAAAAAAATCTATCTTTTTTAAAAAATCAGAGAAAATATTAAATTGGCTAGAATTCAAATGAACACATCCTCTCTCTCTCTCTCTCTCTCTCTCTCTCTCTCTCTCTCTCTCCCTCCCTCCCTCCTTCCCTTCTAACACAGTTACCTCTGAGATGACTCAACACATAAGACCCCTGAACTTCAGCCAAAAGTCCATCAGTGTACGACCACATCGTGATCCGCCAGGTGAGAACATTTTGAAGTTTATTTTTATTTTTGACAACTACATATATATTATATAATTTTATAATTTTCACTCATTTTCACTCCTCTCACTCCCTCTCACTTCCCCCATCTCCCACTGAAGTTCTTTTTCCCAGCAAGTCTTCCTCCTATGTTAAAATAGGACAATAAAGTCCACCTTTTATTGAAAAATAGATTTTTTCCATAAAATATTTTCTTATTATGGTTTCCCATCCCCATAGTCTTCCCAGTTCTTTCCAACCTCCCCTCCCATCCAGAGTCATGCCTTTTCTGTCTCTCCTTAGAAAACAGGTATCTAAGAAATAATAATTTAAAAATAAGATAAGTCAAAGAACAAACAGATCATAATATCACAGAACAAATACACACACACACACACACACACAGACAGACACACACAGACACACATGCACGCACACACACACATACACACACATGCACATATACATACACACACATGCGCACACACACACACACACACATGCACACGCACACATACACACATACACACACAGCCAAAGGAAAAAAAGCACAAGAAACACATATAGATGCAAAGACACATACATTTACATACTCAAAAATCTGATAAAATCCCCAAACCAGAAGCCATAATGTATATTCAAAGGACCTGTAAGGTATTTTAAAAAGGTCCTGATTTAACATTATGAGACAAAGGACCTCCAACAATGCTATTGAGTTCTAATGCTGGCCTAAGACTTATCCTTAAGAGTTGGATGTTTCCTCATAAGACTCTCTCAAAGAAAGCTAATATTTTTATATGCAAGGAGCTACCAAGTGCAGATAGCTTCTGTGTCCCCCATTTTGATCCACCGAGTTTATCAGGGTTGCTTGAATGACCATGAGTTTGAACTGAATGCACGTGAGTTGGAGGGTGGAGCATGAGCTACACCACTGGTCAATACATCATTGAACCAAATGATAAGCCTTCTCCCCGCAATCATTAATTGATTCGAGTTCCCCAGGAAGTGGGGTGGGCCCTTCCACTACCCACAGATGCCCCCGTTTACCCTTCATTGCTGGGATAAACGCCATGACCAAGAGCACCTTAGGCTCGGGAGAATTCATTTCAGCTTACAGTTCCTCCACTAAAGGAAGCAGAGGCAGAAACTCAAGGCAAGGGCTGGAAGCAAAAACCATGCAGGAACACTGTTTGCTGGCTTCCTCCCAGCCTCACATTCAGGAGAATCACATCGTCCAGTACTGTGAAAGGAAGGAAGAAGCTGCCATCTCTGATTCAGCTTGGATTCTCTACGCCCTTCAACCCATGGAGTGCTGTCAGGAGTAGATTCTCACCATGTAGTTCCGGTGGGCCGCCAAGAGTGATGGCAAAAGCCTGAGTGCTCTGAGAACCGTCAGGACTTCTAAACTCCCTAAGTGAGCGACTCAAAGGGAGCTGTATCCCATCTGGCCCTGGAATTTTTGTTTAGTTATCTATGACTTCTAGAAGGATTATCCACTCATATGGGTAACTGAGGAAGAACATTTTGAGATAGGAGGCCAGCTGCCCCATTCCTGGCCAGTCTCTGGAAAAGCACTACTGAGTAACAGCCTCATTACTTGGGAGGTGAGACCGGAGCATCACTTGGGACTAGGAATTTGAGACAAACCTGTATAATACAGTAAGACTCCATCTCCAAACACCAAGGGCAAGAAACATCTGCGGCTTTGCTGACCTTCAGGAGTCAGATAGGCTGAATCTGGCTCTTATTAGAGGTAGGAAGGAGAGGGGCTGGAAAGGGGGACTAGGAGCAGGAAGGAGAATGAAAGCTATTGCGGGAACAACCGAATTAAGTGTCGGTTCACTGTCACTGTAAATAAAGCACGGAACACGTATCTCATAGTAGAATTTCTCTGCCATGTGTCTAGTCTCTGATGCCGAATGTTTTTAATTAAGAGAAGCCCCTGAGCCCCTTTCAGGAGATGAGCGCCCACAGGGTGGGCGGGCGCCACACTGTCAGTGGGGTTCGTTGTTTCTTCTTTCTTCTCCTTCTGGTGCATAACCTTTGAAGGGGGAACACATGGGGAAGAGCTATGAGTCTGGGAAGGATACATAAATTGCGAAAAGATCGTGGTTGCAGACACAACTGGCTTCACATCAGAAAAACCTTTCCAGGGTAAACATTTTGTTTAAATATTAAGCTTAAGCAAAACCAGACTGCAAGAATTCAGGCAAAAGAGCAAAGAAAAGCAGCAATGTTCTCAAGTGAAAGGGGACTAGTAAATGCTTCCCCAGACAGACAGGTCCTTCTGACACACAAAGACAGCTGTGCCCTGGAAATCCCTGCACTCTCCCATCCTTCATATCTGGTGCCCCGCCTCTCTTGCTAGATGCTTATAGACTCAGTGGTTATCACTAAGCCTTAGCTCTTGTATTGATAATTGATTATTATTGATAATTAATATTGATATTGATTATTATTGCATGAATAAGCAGGCCATTTTATACACATGGATATTCTCCCCCACTATTTTCTTTTCTGGGATTAAAAAAAAAAAAATCATTGTAAACACTAGGTACTCGACAGCCCTCACCTTTTGATGGCAATGAGAAAGAAAGTGCCTAAAACCAAAGAGATCGTTCAGTGTCTCCAGAGCAATTTCACAAATGAGGGAACTTTTGATTTTGGTCTTAACAATCTTGAGTTTGATATTTTTCCCTCAGTGAAAGTTTGTAATATATATCCAATGTTTCATCAATCTCTACTGTATTTTATAGAGACATAGAGAGAGTGTGAATGTAACAGGTACAACCTAACATTGTTTGTTGTATGATCTGATTTATAGTTAACTTTCAGCTGCTCACTACAGAAATCCAAGGGAGGCCAACTTGCCTCTGACTGAGAATAAAATAGCACAAATGACCCCTAAACTAATCAATTGCATAGCTGCTCTTAGGTCAGAACTGATCCTTACTGGAAGCCAACTTAACATTCTTTTTTTTCTTTTTTCTTTTTTTTATTAGATATTTTCTTTATTTATATGTCATATGATATCTCCTTTCCTAGTTTCCCCTCCAAAAAAAAAAAAAAAGAAAAAAGAAAATAAAATAAAAACAAAACAAAACAACAACAACAACAAAAACCCTGTTCCCTCCTCCCTCCCCCTGCTCACCAACCCACCCTCTCCTGCTTCCTAGCTCTGGCATTTCCCTACACTAGGGCATAGAACCTTCACAGGGCCAAGGGCCTCTCCTGCCCTTGATGAGCAACCAGGCCATCCTCTGCTATTCATATGCTGTTGGAGCCATTAGTCCCACCATGTGTACTCTTTGGTTGGAGTTTTAGTCCCTGGGAGCTCTGAGGGTACTAGTTAGTTCATATAGTTGTTCATACTAAGGGGCTGCAAACCTTTCAGCTCCTTGGGTCCTTTCTTTAGCTCCTTCATTGGGGATCAACTTAACATTCTTTAACTCCAAGGAGGATGTGAAAGAACAAAAGCTCATTGAAAAGCTGAAGAACAATCACTGAAGATTAATGGTTGATAGGGAAGGACATTTTTTTGCTTCAGGATGTAGCCACTGGTAAGATATCCATGCTCCTGTAAAAAACCTAATGTAACTCACTGTAACACACACACACACAGAGACAGACATGCACACACATACACACAGAGACATACTTGCACACACAGAAACACACACATACACACAGACATGCACATGGAGACACACATAGAGACATACACACACATACGTGACACACACACACATGCGTGCACACACAAAAAGACACATACAGAGACACGCACATACAGACACAGAGACATACATGAACACAAACATGAACACACACACATACACACACACATATATTCACACACATGCACACACAGACATGACCCCACACATACACACACAAACCATGAGAAGCAGGAAGGTGATTACTTGGGAAGAAGAACAGGATGATCAGGAAGGAAGGAGTGTGGGATGGTGAATGACTGAAATACCTCTGTACATATATGATGGTAACATAAAAATCCCATTTTACATATAACTAATATATGCTGATTATTTTTTTTACTCAAAAAAAGAGGGGAATCTCAACAACAGTAAAAAAGTTAAGATCCTTTGAGAAAGTGAAGAACAGCAAATTTCATAGCATAGGGACACTATGGCTGAAGGATGGTCATGTATAGGGTGCTTTATTGTAATTCAGATATATAAACTGAACACTGAGGCACCTTATAATGTGTCGGGGGGGTATAAGAAAGTGTGTACATGTGTGTGCTGGCATGTGTTCCTATGTGTGCACATGTGGAGGCCCTTTGGATGTCTTCTTCTTTCACCCTCTGCCTGAATCTTGGCTTATCAATTAGACTGGAGTTCTGGCCCATGAACTCTAAAATTCTCCTGTCTTCTCCTCTTAGTGCTGGGACTATAGGCACAAGCTCTCACAGCTGGGTGGGTTCTGGGGAATCCAAACTCCTTGTATAACAAGTACCCTTACCCACTGAACTGTCTTCCCAGCCACACCAAATGTCTCAAAATTAAATTTTAGTTACATGAATTTAATATTTAGACAGGAGTTAGATTTATAGGACATATCTAGAGAAGTAATTTTGATGTCTAAACAAGAATATGAATAGACACCATTCAGTGGATAATAAAATACGTTTGACCAATAGTTCTATCCTGGATAAGATATTAGCTATGAAGGTAGTTCAATACCTGAGATGAAAATGACTAAATAAAGTCAAAGAGTATCCTAACAATGATATTTCTGCATTTTTGAAAAGCAGAAATGTGGCACAGAAGAAAGAATAATAACAAAATCAGATGGACAGTAAGAAAGAATTCAACCAGATATTTGGGAGCTAAAAAGAGCCCTCCATATACCCATTCATTCCTTTAACAGTAAATATGAAGAATATTCTCTCACCAGAAGCCAAGTACCCTTCCCAGGATGCTTTTTGTCTGGTGTCATCCAAAGACAATAGGACCCATAGAAAGTCGGCTTCTCGGAAATTCTTCCTTCTCTCTTTGGCAGGGTGCAAGCAGAACAAGAGAGCAGCATTCAAACCGGAAGCAGCCATGGAGCAGCTTCTGGAGTGAGGCTGCTTGGGAGCGATGATACCTAGGCCCAAGGACAGTGTGCATACCGCTTTCAGAGGTTAAGGGGGAGTGAAATCGAGGCATGATTTTATCTCTGTGGCTACTGTAGCCTGTGCTTCAAGCCACAGCAAACACATGATTTTACAGCATGCTACTGCCAGATTAGAAATCCTTTACTTTCCCTGTCAAATTTATAATCCTATATGGGATGAAGAGGGAAAAAAATGCAAACAAAAACAAAACCCAAGAACTGGTCTTATGCAGCTGGAATGTATTCTTCCATTTAAAGTTTGATGTTTTGTATTCTGAAAGTTTGCTTTCCATCCTGCATCTGTATATATGTACAGTTTACCAAACATACTGTCAATTACTAGTGTGCTTTTAAAGTTGTTCTTTATAAGGCCAGGCACAGCAGTGCAGACCCGGATGTTAGCACTGGAGAGGCAACAGGAAGAGGATAGGAAGTTCAAGGTGAACCTGGGCTATATAATGAGCCCCTGTGTCCCACAGGAGATATTATTATGTTATGGACGTTGGATGGTCCTTTCCTGTGTGTATACCCTCCCCAAAGTTGCTAAGGAAGAATTTATTTTTGATTATTTTCCAAAGTCAGAAAATTCCACAGTTAAAATTAAAAGTGGAGTTGAAGTAAAATAACATTTAATGCTACCTTGTTGGAAGTTACTTACCTTGAGTTGATTTATTAATAAGAGACCAAAGTGCTGCCTTTAGCAATCCAAGAGAGCACAGAAAGACTAGGGCTGCTTGAGGATGCCTGGGAGATGCCAAAGGCGAGCTCAACAGCTGCCGCGGGGTTAGCTGCGGGCCTATTCCTGGTGGGACTCAACAGCTCTTTTGGCAAATAGCCATCAGTGACTGATATGGTGCCCACAAACCTTTCAGCATCATGAATGGAAATGTGGGAGGAACCCCAGGAGATCAAGCATTTTGGCAAGGACCACTTGCTCATCATGGCCCTGATGGGACCCGAAGGCTTTGAAGCAGTTTCACAGATGTTTGCACAGCATATGCTGTGCTAAGAAATGCTGGGAAGGTAGTTCAGGATTCCACTCCCGAGCCTAGAGCCGATTCAGGATTCCTTTCCACGTGCCTTTAAAAACACGCTCCTCTCAAGCTGCCTCCTTTCCGTTGGGCATGCTCTATGTGCCCCAGAAAATGTTGTGTGATTGTTGTAGCTGAGGACTCTTGATTTTCCTGGCTTTTGTTTTGTTTTGTTTTGTCTTGTTTTGTTTTTTGACAAAATATATTAACAGAGGGCTTTTCAGATTTTATCCAGCCTTTTGGGAGCCCTCTTCCTCACGCATCCTTTCTGCTCCTTTCATTTTTGTGAATCTTTCCTTTTCCACAATTGTTTCTTTTCCTTCCCTATTCACATACCAGTGAATGCAATCACAGCTTGCTCCCCTTAAGTGGAATGCATGAGCAAAAGTAAGAATGCCTATCCAGTGGCAAAGATTGAAGCATGCCGGGTGGGGCGCTTTACCCTTTTCCTGTTTCAGCCCACTAAGGCGAAGCTCACTGCATAGGAAGCCTGGGCACTAACACACATTACAGGATGAAGATTAGGTGCAGAGAGCTCAGGGGAGATGGGAGAATGACAACAGTGCAGAGACTACTGGAAGGGGAATAGTCCCACAGTATGATACTAGGAATTTGCACTTAACTGTGTCCCACACACTGTTCTGTGTGGTTGACATTTCTGTAACTTTGAGATTTGCACTGAAAAGCAAATAACAGTCTACACGTCATGTCAAATCCTGTTCCTATTACATGACTTTCATTAAATAATTTAGTGGAGACACTCTCAAACAATGAAATACTCCCATATTTGCAAATAAACAAATGAATGTATATGTGTATAATCACCTCATGTCACATTTACAAAGGAAAAGATGTTGAAAGAGAAGGGCAAAAACACCAAGGAAAATAATGCAAAGGATTGGGAAGATGGCTCCTTAGATAACAATGCTTGCTCTGCCAGCATGAAGACCAGAGTTGAAATCTGTAGCACCCATGTTATAAGCCAGACATGGATATGTGTGCCTATAACCAGCACTGGGAGTCATACACACCCTTTGCTATTACTTATTATTTTCATTTATGTATAAATATGGGATGGTGGCCCTGTAAACCAGAAGAGGGCATTGGATGCCCTAGAACTGGAATTACAAGTAATTTTGAGCAATGATATGGTTGCTATGAACTAAACTCATGTACTCTAGAAGAGCAATATGTGCTCTTGAACTCTGAGCCGTCATCTCACCATCCCAATTTCTGCTGTATTGAACTACCTACTTTATAGTATTTTGTAACAGTGAACAAATTCATAAGAACTCTATTTGCACATAATCTACCACATTATACAACTGGTACTCAGATAGGGAACTGTCTTAGGTAGGGTTTAATTGTTGTGAAGAGATGCCATGACCAAGGCAACTCTTATATGGTACAACATTGAATTGGAACTAACTTACAGTTTCAGAGGATCAGTTTACTAACATCATGGCAGGAAGCATGGCGCTGTGCAAACAGACACGGTGCTGAAGAAGGAGCTGAGAGTTCTGCATCTTAATCTGACTGCAGCCAGGACAGATTGACTCCTGGGCAGTTAGTTGGAGGGTCTCGAAGCCCACACCACAGTGACACACTTCCTCTAGCAAGGCCACCCACACGTATTAATGGTGCCACTCCCTAGGCCAAGCATATTCAAACCCATGAGTCTATGGGGGCCAACACTATTCAAACCACAACAGGGAAAATGCCAGTTTTCCACTAATTCTCTAAGCCCGCAGTTGTGGTTTCATTATAGACACATACACAGGTGTACACACTTCGGTGATGTCTTCATTATCAACGTTAGCTCTGTGTGTCCTTTACGTGGAAGGCAACAATAAGGCTGGGCTCGAGTATGACTGGTGTTAATTTAACCTAATAATCTGCCTAATGCTAATGTTCTCAGTAGAAAGCACACCACACCGTCAGCTGATAAAGTAGACCTCAAGCAGTGCTGTAAATAACTGGCTGAACGTGGCTACTTGCTGATGACTGCTAATGGCAAGGAGCCACTTGGCAGAGAAGGCACAGGAAACTTTACATAATTGACTCAGCTTTACTGAAGCCTGCAGCTTGAAGGCACATTGAGTGAGCACCCAATTAGACTTTCTGTTTAGACAGACATACAACTGAGACTCCTGGAGATATAAAACTCCTCCAAGGCCTAACTCATGTAAAACACCCAGCTATCCCCAGCTCTTAGGAATACACACACACACACACACACACACACACACATACACACACCCCACATGCATGTACACACATAGGTATGCCTATAACTTCTGCCACTAAACAATATTGTCAGATAGCTATTTTGAATAAGTGAAGATTAGACTTTTAAGACTTTTTTTTTTTTTTTCTGTAACTGAACTCCAACCAAAGGGACTGTCAGCCCCAGGCTTTCATCACTATGGCTTCCCAGCAGTGAGCTCCCAGCCCTGCTGGAGACTCTTTGACCTTGCTCAGCAAACGCATTCCTTCTGGCTTTGAACCTCCTGTGGAAGGTATTTAACTGCTCAGCGAAGGCAGCAGGCCTGCCTTAAGAGGTTTTCCAGATGCCTTTCCATCGTTTCATGTGTCTTCCCCAGTTCAGATGGTTGGGATGGCAGGAGAACGTCCCCAGAGAAGATCCCTGGGCTGAGGCACAGTAACTGAAGGAGGAACAGGCTTCAGGATTCAGGCTGAGTCTTGTTTGGTTATTTAAATGATTCCTAATAATATAACTTAAAAATTATTAAGCTAATAAGTGTATATTAAAAATTCTTTAAGCATCCCTAAATCACCCAAACCTATTTGTAGGCATATATTTTTTTAAAACCTACTTTAATAAGGGTTTATCCTCCCATCTAGCCTACCCCCCCCCCACTAGAGGTAGTGGAAAAGAAAGGTGATTAGAATGTGGGGGGAGTGGACCTGTGTAGAAATAGTTCAGTGGGGCAATTCCAGTCTTTCTGGTTCTCAGTCCAGTCTACTAGCAAACACTACACATGAATCAGCAGTTGCAGTCCAGTCCACTGGGCAGACACCACACACAAATTAGCAACTGCAGTTTAATCCAGAGGAAAACTGCAAGGGTCCCTAATTGGCTTGAGTCTGCAGATGTGGCAAGAAGGCAAGAATGCTGCAGGAACCTCAAGAGAAGTCTTCTGGTGAATTTCCCTCTCTGAAGTCACCACAAGCAAGGCTCAGCAACATAATGTAAGTCAAACCAACCATACATGTGTGTCATCAGCAAAGACTACTGAGGTGGAGCAAGGTGAACCAGAGCCTGAGTTCCCACTGTCTGTGGAGTGGTATTTCTATTCCTTCGAAACATTATGTGTCCTTTCATGAGTTTGCTACAACAAAATATCGCTTCACCTGTGTCTGCTTCAGTGAGACATTCTTTCACGTGTCTGTTTTAGTGAAATGTTCTTTCAAAGTTTTGCCCCAGCAAAACATCACTATTACCAGTCAAAAAAAAAAAAAAAAAAAAAAAAGAAAGGAAGAAAGAAAGAAAGAAAAGAAAAGAAATTTCCACTTTATTCCTTATTACTAAAATCAGATTTGAGGAGCTGGAGAGATGGCTCAGTGGTGAAGAACACGGCTGCTCTTGCAGAAGACCCAGGTTCCATTTCCAGTGTCCACATTGTAGCTCACAACCATCTTTAATTCCAGTTTTAGAGTATCTGATGCCCTCTCCTGGCTGCGAGGGGTACTACATAGGTGTAGTACATGTACATTCAGGTGAAGTACTAATACATATAAAATTAAAAAGTAAGTCTAAACAACAACAAAAACCCAACCCACTTAAAAAAAACAAATTTCTTTGCTTGTTTTTGCTTTCACTCAAATTATAAATCTGTGGCAGAAGCAAGGCTTTAAGGCAGAGCAGTAGTTTCCTTGGTGAGTTTTCTCTTTTAGTAAATGACATCCACAACATACTTCTAAGCGAGACTGTTTCAACTAATGGTTTTAAAGGTCTTAATTATGTGTGTCTACTTCAAAACTGACAAAAAAATATAAGAAGTGTATGTAAATTTCAAAGATGTTCCTGCATCATCAGGAAGCTGGAGTGTTTAATATTTGCTTTAGAAGCAAATTTAAAGAGTTTTACTGCCTATAAAATGATTTGAGAATTAAAGTACATAATATATATGAATTAATATGAATTCATATACATGTACTTATATCAATAAATACACATTATATGTTTTGGAAGTTATTTAAATATTTTGTATTTTTTGTTATATGTTAGAAAATATTCATCAGAGAAAGGAAAGAATACGTACATACCTGACCTGACCTTGAATTTAGTATCTTTCTGTTTCAAGTTCCCCAGGGTTGGGTTTGTACCTAGAGCACGTCACCACACCTGAGTAATAGGATGACACTTGATGGCTCTAAATGTTAGCTTCTGAGTGAGGCTGGGGAGATACACAGTTATGATTTCACTCGTCCACAGAGAGAATAGATCCTTTAGTAATTTCAAGGCACCATTGATGGAGTAGGATATGATAGAATGTGAATCTCAAATACAAAGATCATGCAATTTCTGAATGAGGGCACTCTAGTCAAGTAACTGTGTAAGGGCAAAGCAAGCTGGGCTGTCTTCTCGTACAGGATGATGTAACAGGAACATAGGGCTACTGATGTACTGGGCCAGCTACCTGGAATTAGACATGAGGCCTCAAGGGGTTACACGCAGAGAAAGGAGAAAGGATCTAACCCTACTCTGATTATCAAGGTTACATTAGACTTCATGGTTATCTGCCAGTGAGGACAAAAGCCAAAGCCATCTGCCCTGTTTAATAAGACCTCATGCCAGGGGTCTCCAACTGACCACAGGAATCTCCAACTCATCTAGATGAAACACCGAAGATAAAAGATTTTTCATGTAACAAAGTGCAACTGGTTGTGTGTCAGAGTTATTGATTGATGGATCTGCATCCTGAGATCAGATGTCCCTTCAAGCTTGCCTTATAGTAGCATCTCTCAGACAGAGGATATGGGCAAGAGGAGAGAGCCAAGGACAATGAGGGCTGGAGCAGCATACGCAGAGGAAACAAGGAATGGAGCAGGGCCTCTCTCTCTCTCTCTCTCTCTCTCTCTCTCTCTCTCTCTCTGTGTGTGTGTGTGTGTGTGTGTGTCTCTCTCTCTGTGTCTCTCTCTGTGTCTCTCTCTGTCTCTCTCTCTCCATATGCGTGTGCATACATGAATGTGTATGCATGTGTGCATGCATGCCTGTATATGTGCGTGCATGTGTGTGTGCACGTGTGTGTGTGTGTGTGTGTGTGTGTGTGTGTGTGTGTGTATGAATTATGTGAATAAAGGCTCAGGAAAATAAATCTTTTGAAAATGAATTCTGTGTTGACTGGTTTTAATTTGACCTAAAAATATCGTTTCACTCATACTGATGGGGCCATAGCCATCCTAATCTGAGAGGCCCACAGGGCCGAAGCACCTAGTAATCACATGCTACTTATAAAACTTATTGCTGTGGAAGCAGTCTACATCTAGCTGCCCTAAGGTGGTCAAAGAAATCTAAAAGCAGACAAACACTTCACACTTGATCTTAGCCAAAAGGCCACTTCAAAGGAAACTAGACAGTTCAGATACCCATAACAAAAAAGACTCCCAGAATCACCATGGAATATACACAAATACAGGGACACATACATGCACATATGCACACACACACACACACACACACACACACACACATACCTACACAGAGGGGGAAGAGACAGCCACAGAGACAGAGGAGAGAGACAGAGAGACACACAGACAGAGGTATATATCTTAGGACAAGGAATGGAGTTAGACTATTTTACTCCATTCCTACAATATTCAAGTATGCAGAAGTATCTGAAGCAAAAGGCTAAAACACAGCTTAGAAGAGTTAAACATATACAAAGCGCTTATACCAAAACAATTAAGGTTTTTTTTTTAAAGGTAGCAAAACCCCCCAAGTGTTTGTAACTTACTTTTAGTTTTTTTCTTACTGTCCTAGTGGTTTTAGGAAAAATCTTACAGGAAAAGATCCTCTTGCCATTGGAAATGTCTGACAGTGTACAGAAGCTGGTCAAACCTGAAGCTCTAGCCTATTCACTGAGGTGCTTTGTCAGTGTGGATCCCTCCAAGGAGGAGGCCAGAGGACGCTTCTCTTTGACCATGTCTATTTATTCTTCTATTAATTGATATTTAGATGAGACCCCTTTTTCTGCCTCTTCTCTTGTCGGTATTGCCTCCTTTCCTCCCAATCACTCAGAACACACACCAAACCCTGGCCAGAGAACTAAAAACTAGATATCTCTTCTTTCCGTTAGCACCAACAGGAGGACTGTGTGACTCTACGGACTCAGCATCCCTGCCAGCTTGCCCTGCATCAACAGAGCTGCAAAGGAGCTGGTCATATGGAAACTCGGCTTCTATACAGCGTATGTAATCCCAGGAGACCTCCTGAGACAAATGTAGCCTGCTACTTTATATTTGGATGCTGCTAAAGCGTGGTCTATAAATACACAGAACAATTTCAACAGCCAGGAAAGCTCCTGGGTTAGATCTGACTCTCACCCCAAAACTACAAGATCAGACTCTGCAAACTAATAATATCGACCAGCGATGCCAAAACACATCAATGTGAGCAGCGGCTGGGTCTACTCACCTTCCAAGAAGGTACACGTTTCCCTTACTCCATCTTTCTTTCCTTCTTTCTTTCTTTCTTTCTTTCTTTCTTTCTTTCTTTCTTTCTTTCTTTCT